>ML296348.1:0-27571 GCA_005239495.1 Nicotiana undulata
CCTTAGATAAAAATATTTAGCTACTCATAATAATAACAAAAACTACAAAATAATTCATAGTCAGTGATAAAAGAACAAAAGAGGAGAATAAAGATTGATGCCCAATGTTCCTCCTTGCCTCTCGCCCTTGCTTTTGATGTTTTCTACTGTAAAAACTGATTCTCCCTCTATCTTTGGCGAATACCTTAAGTTTTTATAGGGTTTGGGGCTTAAAATTCCGTGTTTTGTACTTAAGTCCCTGAAGTTTACGCGTTCTGCCGCGGTTACGCCATGACCGCGGCCAAACAGGCTCTCTGAATCTGCGGCTGCTTCGTACCGCGGTTGTACCACGGTCGCGCCCGGACCGCGGCAGGCCTATTTCAGCTCTGCTTTTGCATATTACTTGGTGAACTTTGTGGGTATTATTTGATTGGCCTCTTTTTTTTTCGTAATTGACTCCAAAAATGTTCCAACGTCCTTTTCTTGTGATATTTCACCTGCAATGCACGAAAAGCACTAATCAGAGCATATTGTTATCGATATTTACATAAAAATGATACAAAATGTGGTTCCTAAGGGGCCTAATTATAGTCAAATTCACCTATTATCATTAGGCATGCCAACTTTTTTCACCAGTTCTGGTGGTTCCATTGCTTAAGATGGAGTTTCTAGAATTTTTCACCAGGTACAGGTTGTAAATTATGCTTGTAAGTAAGTAGAAAGGCTTATTTGCTATACCATTAGCGCATCTCCTTCAAAGGGTCTTCCTTTAAATACAAGCATGATTTTATTGCATGAGGACATGGGATTCCTGAAATTGACAATGAATTTGTCAACCGCTACTGTTTTAAATCCATCATCACCATTGAAATAAACCTCAATGGAATAAGTTATCTTCGGATAGTCATTATAAAGCTTCATGCTTTGAGGACTGTAGTCTGTCTTCCATGTTCTCACCTCATCTTCATGCTTTCTCAACTGATTCATTACTTTGAGTCTTATATCTTCCAACATCTTGATGATGGTCTTGTATCTAGCTTCTAATATCCAAGAATTGAAAGATTTTGTAAAATTGTTATCCACACCTTGATTTTTACAGACAGTGTCAAAGTATGCCCTACACTAACTCTGGGGTGGGTACTTTAACAAGTCTATAACAGTTGCTTCCTTCAACTGTCCCAACTTGCTCAACTGATCCTTGAAGTCTTCTTCATAATTGGCCCAAGCACTCCACCAAAGTAACTTCTTCATTTCAAGACCTCTACACTCTTTGCACCAGTTTGGCTCTACATGTATCACACAGAACCTATGCTTTGCTTCAAGAAGTATTATCTTTATTGACTCTATTAATCCCTATACATATCAAAAAGTTAGTAAAAACAGTAAATAATTATGACAAGAAACAGTAAAGAAAAGTTAGTGACAAAAAACAGTAAAGAGTTAGTGAAAAGTAATAGTAACAAAAAGTGATACCTTCTGCATATCCGACATAAATGTGACTTCATTGCCCATATTCAAGTCCAATGAATTGTGAAGAAGCTTCAGAAACCAAGTCCAACTTTTTTTTGTTTCCTTATCAACTACAGCCCAAGCAAGTGGATAAAAGTGATTCATGTTATCTTGCCCAACAGCAGCTAGTAGCTATCCTTTAGCCTTACCCTTTAAGAATGTACCATCAAGACCAATAAATGGTCTCAAACCCTCTTTGTACCCCATCTTCGATGCATGAAAACAAATGTACATCCTAAGAAATTTCCTTTTGCCTTGCAACAATGCTTCTTTAGATAAATTAATAACCACATCACTTCCAGGATTACTGTCCCTCAAAGAATTGGCATATGCTTTAAGCTTGTTATAATCATCAGTGAAACTCCCTTCTATTTTCTCCAATATCATTCTCTTTGCCCTTTTAACCTTAGATTACTAGCATTAAGTTGAAATGAATTCTTGAGGCCTGCCCTCATTTCTTTCACCTTATACTTAGGGTTGTCTTGCAACTTCTTCTTGAAGTAGTAAGCTATAGTTCTATATCCAACCCTACTGTTATCAAAATCAGGATTACAATCATGTCTTGGATTTAGTATCTTCACTCTACACTTTTCATTGCCCTTGTCAATGGAAATAAGACATTTAAATGGGTAGCCCTCTACACACTTATACCTCATTCTAATTTTGTTACTTTTCATCAGCTCTAATTTCTTTTGATTAACCAATGAATGAAGGTTCATGAACTTTCTAGCTTCAGGTTTGTCCTTGAAAGACATGGCTTTATAAATCTCTTTGTATTCATTGAAGTCTTCACTAGGATGCTTTTTCCTTTGAGCCTCAAATTGTTCTAAGTCTTCAGAATCACAGGCCAGGCCATCAGAACCTGTCTAATCTTCATCTTCACTACTACTATCATCAGTACCAACTAATCTTAGTTTGTCCTCCAGAAAGTCATAAGCTTCTTTCCTAATGTTCGAATAAGGAGATCTCTCTAGAATTTGAGAAAGATTTTGCTCTTCAAGTAGTAAATTATGGAGTTTATCCTGTAAAAGGCCTTTTTTTTCTAATACTTGAAGGTCAAAGTACTCCATATCAAAAATAGTTCGAAAGTGGTTAACATTGATCGCCGAATTGAAGTTTTCGCGAACAAGTTGCTCATAGTCCCCGGGATTGTTTTGGGGCGGGAGATTGTAGTAATTTGGGACACAAACACTTTCTTCACACTCATCTACACATAGACATTTGATACCTTAAATTCATCACAGACAAGGCATAAAAGTTGTCTAATCCCTATATCTCCTTCAACAGCATAATACTTACTAGATGGGCCAGCGATTATTAATTGTTGTACCCATATATACCCTAACTGAAGAATTTATTCATCTACTATATCTTTAAAGGACAATAGGTCAGAATATTTATCTTTCCAGATGTGGACCAACTTCTTTGAATAGATAGGTGTGGCTCTTTAATCCAGTCACCCCCAAAATTGAAAACTAGGTCAACAAGAACCATTTATAAACATAAATAAGACAATGTAAAAAAACTTATGACCATAAAGTAATACTTTATACAAAATGGACCCCATTTAATAAATAAATCAGAAATCAAACAATAAATAATGGAAAAAAAACAGTAAAGAAAGCAGAACATTGGGAAGAAATAGTAAAGAATGCAGAACATGTAACGACCCGACCGATCGTTTTGAGCTCTAGCGTGTCGTTCAGCAGTTTGAGACCATGAGCAGCTTCATTTCGGGTATTATGACTCGTAGGCGTGGTCGGAATTGAATTTTGGGAAGTTCTGAGTGAATTTGGAAGGAAATTCTCATTTCGGAAGCCTTAAGTTCGAAGAATTGACTAAGATTGTATTTTTGAGTAAATGACCTCGGAATCAGGATTTGATGGTTCCAGCAAGTTCGTATGATGATTTCGGACTAGGGCGTATGTACGAATCAGGTTTTGGGATGACTTGGGAGCGTTTCGGCACACATTGTGGAAGTCAGCATTTTTGAAGAAATTTCATTAGTCTAGGCTGAAGTGCATTTCAGTGATATTGATGTCCGTTTGGGATTCCGAGTATGGGAATAGCTCTATATGGTGATTCTGGTGTTAGGAGCGCGATCGGAAGTAAATTCGGACATGGGCCCGAGGGCAATTTTGTCAACTTTCCAAGCGGAGTTAGGAATTTATATAAACTGAATGGTTATACGTATTAGAGTATATTTTCATTGGTTTGCCAGTTATTTGGCTAGTTTTGAAGCGTTGCGCATTGATTTGAGTCATCGGAAGGGCTCGGAAGCCGGTTAGGAGTCTTCGGAGCGAGGTAAGTCTCCTTTCTAACCTTGTGAGGGGGAATTGTCCCAATAGGTGAACTAATTAAATATGTGCTACTATTGTGGGGGCTACGTAATCACGAGGGGACGGGAGTCCGTGCGTAGATACTATTATGCTTGTGTCTGGGTAATTTAGGATCCACTAGCATGCTTTACTTGTTGTACTTGTAATTTTGCTGATAAAATATTGTTTAATATTATCGAATTAGTAAATGAATACCTAAGAAAGTTAAAGTTTATTTTCTTAATCATCTAGAAAGAGAATTGATTTTCCTTAGATAATTGTTTTCCTGATAAAGCATGAATTAACTGTTTGTATGTGTGCATCTATGGGTACCTGAGTCGCAGGTATGATTCGCGAGCAGGGTAACTCTATTGTTTATATTTGACCGCGTCGCATGATCGATTCGCGAGCGGGGTAATAGATGCATCTATGGTTCGAGCCGTTCGACCCTTCTGCAGTGCACAATATAAATTTATCGTTGGTTCGAGCCGTTCGACCCTTGGCATACTTGCGCATGATATTTGCTGAGTATTTTTCTGTCATTTTAAACTATTTATTGGCCTTGATTTATAAGTTGTCAATTGAAATGACGAAGACTTAAAATTTGTAAATGTGGAAGAAGTTGTTATTTCCTGTCACTATCTGTTAATTACCTATGTTATCCATGCTTAGTGTCACACTCGTTTTTTTATTCAATTGGCCTCTAGCAAGTGTCAAATTCGACCTCTCATCACTACCTCTTCGAGGTTAGGCGGGATACTTAAAGAGTACACGTTGTTTTCGTACTCATGCTACACTTGCTGTGCATTTTGTTGCACATGTACATGTATATCTCGTGGCCCCGCTTGGCGTCGTGGCATGGTTGATATGGGGACTTAGGTGAGCTGCATCATCCCGAGATGACCCCCATCCGGCAGTGTCTCCCTTAGATATATTGTACTATATTTTAAATTCTTTGTCCAGTTTGTACTCCGGACAAATATTGTATTACATGTATACTTCCTAGAAATTTGCTCATGCACTTGTGACACCGGGTTCTGGGATGAGTTGGGGTGTATTTTATTAAATGGATTGTTAACCTGTCGTTATTTACTCAGCGAATTTCTATTGATTATTATGTAATGGAAAGAAAAATAACGATTTCAAAATGCTAAAATAGGAATTTAATTCAACTATTTAATGATTGGCTTACCTGACAGTGGTGTCCGGCGCCATCACAAACTCAATGGATTTTGGGTCGTGACAATGTGGTATCAGAGCACTAGGTTCCCTTAGGTCTCACGAGTCATGAGCAAGTCTAGTAGAGTCTTGCGGATCAGTACGGAGATGTCTATTCTTATCTTCGAGAGGCTACAGGGTTATTAGGAGTACTTCCCTTCTTGATTCCTCATCGTGCTATTTGATTCCTTTGAGGCTTATGCCTACATTTCTTCCTACTCAATCTTACGCATCGCTAAACGCTTGTTATAAATACGAAATTTGAGGAATTGTAATTGTACTACCGCTGAGGTGCGGGATGTTTCTCCCTGCGTGGTTGGTTGGGGCTACTGTTGTTGCCCAGCGGAAGGATATTATGTTGTTTCAGCTCAGTAATTGTATCTCGGAGAGCTTTGAGGCTATGCTCAGGTGGTTATGATGCTTATGATTGGTTATCACACGGTGTTGATGTGATGGTGGGATGCTTGCCCACATGTCGGGGCAGTGAATGACTTGAGAGGAGGTCTTCCCAGAGTGTGATCCCGAGATTTTCGTATTTTATTTCCTGCGGAGGAAGGGCAATTAGACTATAAATGATCAAGTTCGAGTTGATGGAGTAATGAGACTGGGTGTTTTCAAGTGAGGTGGAATTTTCATCTGTGATGTGGTATCATTGTCTTTGATCGAATAGAATGTGTTAAGTTCGCCGGTGCTATGGTTTCTTCGGTTGCATTGGGTCAGAGATCGTGGTGTACGGTGGTTCAGGATTGAATAAGTATTTCTAATGTAGGCGGCTCGGGAAAGATGACCTTCGGAAGGGTTTAAGGTTGTGGTGATCTGCTGGTTTAAGTGCTACAGAGGATGAAATTGAATTGAGGCAACAAATGGGCAGCATGCGATGAAAGAAGATAGGTGAAAAGTGTTAGGTAGTGGTTCCATTCCTAGAAGACCAGGTGCAAGAAGCGGAGGTCGAGCAGATTGCTTAAAGGAGTGAGTTTGACCAAAGTGGGAGAGTGGCAGCGTAGCATATGAGTTATG
Organism: Nicotiana undulata; assembly: GCA_005239495.1. Taxonomy (NCBI): domain Eukaryota; kingdom Viridiplantae; phylum Streptophyta; class Magnoliopsida; order Solanales; family Solanaceae; genus Nicotiana; species Nicotiana undulata. The sequence continues at coordinate 6,042 of ML296348.1, forward strand.
TGGTAAGATAGCTGCCTACCTCGAGGAGAATCTTGGAGTGATTTGAGAATTTTAGTGGACGAAGATTGGGTCCACGGGCTTAAATTGAAATGCTGGTTATTACGACGGGAGATTGGATGCAGCAAAAAAAAAGGAGGGGGAGGAGGGGTGTTTGACTTGAAGAAGGATGCAATATAGCGGTGAATTGGAATATGTTATCGCGCTTTTAGTTGATGTCCATGAGGAGTGAACGGAATGGTTCAGTTGGTGAATGGGAAGGGGCTTAGGATGGGATATCGAGATCGTAGTAATTGTTTCCCCGTGCAATGACGTGGGAGGATGTCGACATGTAATTTCCACATGTGGGTTATCTCCTGTGAGCAGGTTAGCGGTCGTGTGGTTGGCAAGTTCCTGCGAGGAAATTGGTTATTCGGTAGGAGACCGAATATGTGAATGATGCTAGAGAATTAGAGTATTCATGGAATTCTAACAGGAGAATTTAGAAAAAATTGACGGGTTGGTTGAGCAAGATCATGTCAGCAAGGAAGAAAGAATTTTGGTGAGTTCCAGAGTGCTGCAATGAGTAGCTTCAGGCTAAGTGGGAGAGTCCCACTGCTTGCGATTGGGTTGCATGATTAGCTTCTCATGGGGTTGTGGATTATCGGCGTATTGGCAAGTTATTACAGCTAAAGGGAAATGAGTAAAATGGTAATTGAGCATGGGATTTGATAAATGTGTGCAAAGGTTGGCCTTATTGAATCAGGTTTAGGCTTTGGAAAGATTCGGGAACTTATGCTTAATACAGAGGTAATTTACAAGGGAAGTGATTCAGTTAGATGCTTTATCAAGATGGGTGTTCAGGTGCCAGCGAAGCCGTGGAGTTGATTATATTTAGGACCAAGCCAGAGTGGGTGACTCTCAACAACGGTTCCAATGAATTCAAAATGTTAAGAATGCGGTGTTTAAGGGTTTCAAGCCTGCAACATGGTTAAGAATTTGGATTTTGTAGCAGACCGTGATAGGAATCTTAGAGTGTTCCATGTTATCTTCGGCTTGCGATGCAGCATTGGAGGGTATGAGATGACCCGTGGGATTTGAGACAGCGTTGTCTCGTGATATAAAGTCACTCGAGAGGAGAGTGGACTTGGGTTCACAATGTTTTTGGATGAGGCTATTGTTATTTCTAAGTCAAGTAAAGGATATATTAGAAGAAAATAGATTGGTTAGCCATGGTTGAAACAGCACATGAACGGCAGTGATCAGTTCTTTCAGCATGATTAGGTTATGCATGTGATTTGTGACGGTATGTGCGAGGCATGTCGGTCGCCGTAATAGATTTTAGTTGGAAGCATTCAAGTATTATGGCCTGTCATGGGTAGGCGGATCTCGGAAGGATTAGGGTGGTATAGACTATTGCTTGAGGAATTTCATGTTTTGTGATTATGAGGATTCACTCGTGTGTTGTTGTGGTTCTCTTGAATTGAGGTAAGTAAAAGGTTTCTAAATGATGAAGTGTTCACCCTATTGGTGAAGCAGGAGTTATGATGGAATTCTTGCGCTATTTCATATTGGCATGTTAGGTGCAGTAAGCAGTATGGAACTGGAAGTAAGGATCGATGTTGCGGTTCGGTGTTTACAAGGATGTCATGAGCTCGGATGAGCAAGAAAAAGGGATTTGAATGTTTAGAGAAGCTGGTGTTGTCTTCAGCGTCACCTGAGATCGGTGTTTGGTAAAAGAGGCTTTGCATCCTGGTTATGGGTTCTTGATGTGTTTTACAGTGTTAGTGTGGTCGGTGGTATGGATGTGCAGACTTGTTACCTTGTGTGGAAGGTCGTGGGAGCGTGACCACGGGAAGATCGTACGAGTGTGGCATGTAGTCACTTAATTGATTGAAGATTCAGACCAAGTATAAAGAATGTGGTAATATCGCTTATTGGGAATTTATGCCTAGAGGGCGCTTGGTTCATTCAGTTGCGGAATGTGGGGGTTTGCTCCGGCTATGATGACTGTTCTTGCGTGTTATGAGAAGAAGTGGGTTATTATGGACCCAGGTAAGGCTATCAGCCTAGTTCAGTGCGAGCAGAATCGGCTTGATGTTCGTGAGTGGATCTAAATAGGATTATGGGCTCCATGTGAGTCATATGTGTTCATTTCAGTAAAGCGCTCCTCAAGGAGGGGTATTGGAATATTGGATGTTGTTCCATCTTCGTCCATTTCGTGAAATATTATGTTGTGCCGTGGGAGTTGTGAAACGGCTTGATAATTTCCTATGTGTTGAGGTTCCGCGTAGTGATGGTGTTATGTGAGCATGAGAGCTCTTGAGGTTAAGAGTATATATATCGCACCTCAGTTGTGTTTGGGTTTTGTAGCGTATGGCTCTATCAGTCTTCCCAGGATGGTATTATGCACTTAGCGTGCTTGTGACCGATATTCGATATTTTGTGGTAATGAGTAATTTAGCTCGGTGCATATCTTTGAGCTTCCCCTTTCCTAAGATCCTGGACGTGGTAAATTTTATGTGTGGATCAGGTGGCACTCCGCCACAGGTATGTTATTTGGATCGGGTTGCATGCCGCAACAGTGTGATGTTGAGTAAGGTTCCCTATATCTATTTTTCTTGTGTTTTGCTTCCTATTTTTCAGAGGAAGGTTCATATTAGTTGCATGAGTTGAGTAGTCCCTTCCTGAGTCATTTCTTTATGAATCACGTTCGAGTTGTGGCTTATTGGCACGTTGCGGCATCATGTGAGACTGTTGGTCATGTCTGGGGTGACTGTTGTCTAAGCGGTTCATACTGGGTGAGACGAGATTATTGGATCCGGGATCAGTGCGATAAGATTATGGGGGGTATATCAAAGAATAAATACCGTTTGTAATGAGGTGATGATTCTAGTCAAGAGGAGAGATTCAATAATTGGCTAACTTTGCAGTTGGGTAGGAATTTCTACACATCTCCTCTGTTGTGGTGGTATCGTAAGCGTTATAGAAGGGCTTATATATATGTGTCGTGAGGTGCGTTGGGGGCATCAGATTCGTGGAATTTTGGCTGTTAAGATCAGGGAATGTCATTATGGTTAAATGATGAATTATGCGGTGTATGGTGTTAAATCAGCAGAGGTATGCAATCATGTTTTGGTACCTCTTGTGGTGATTGATTTGGTGTTTATATATTGGAGACAGTCCTGGCAGGGAATTTATGGTGTTGGAACTGGGTTCCGAGCTTATTGTATGGATAAAAGAGGATATCTTCAGATTTGATCGAGCTAATGTGCCCAACTGAGTAGTGAAAGCACAGTTAGGTGCACGAAGTGTTAAACAATGAACTTAGACAACTCCAGAGCAGTTCTTAGCACGTTTGAGGACGAACGTATGTTTAAGTTGGGAGAGGATGTAACGACCTGACCGGTCATTTTGATCTCTAGCGCGCCGTTCAGCGGTTTGAGGCCATGAGAAACTTCGTTTCGAGTATTATGACTCGTAGGCATGGTCGGAATTGAATTTCGGGAAGTTCGGAGTCAATTTGGAAGGAAAATCCTCATTTTGGAAGCCTTAAGTTCGAAGAATTGACTAAGATTAGATTTTTGAGTAAATGACCTCAGAATCAGGATTTGAAGGTTCCAGCAGTTTCGTATGATTATTTCGGACTCGGGCGTATGTCCGAATCGAGTCTTGGGATGACCAGGGAGCGTTTCGGCGCACATTGTGAAAGTCAGCATTTTTGAAGAAATTTCATAAGTCTAGGCTGAAGTGTATTTCAGTGATACTGATGCCCGATTGGGATTTCGAGTCTGGGAATAGCTTCGTATGGTGATTCTGGTGTTAGGAGCGCGATCGGAAGTAAATTTGGAGGTCCGGAGGTCATTTTGGAGTCATTTGGCTAAAGCTAGAAATTTGAAGGTTTTTGAAAAGTCCGACCGGAAGTGGAAATTTTGATATCGAGGTCGTATTCTGATTCCGAAAGTTGTAACATGTCTGTAATGTTGAATATGACGTGTGTGCAAAATTTGGGGTCAACCGGATGTGATTTGATAGGTTTCGGCACCGAATGTAGAAGTTGGAAATTTCAAAGTTCATAAAGATTAAATTGGGTTGCGGTCCATTATTTCGATGTTATTTGATGTGACTTGAGGCCTCGAGCAAGTTCGCATTATGTTTTGGAACATGTTGGTGTGATTGGACGGGGTCCCGGGGGCCTCGGGTGGTTAACGGATCAAATTTGAAGTTGAGGAGGAGCTGAAACTGCTGGTGTCTGGTGTGACCGCACCAGCGAGGCTTTGGCCGCAGGTGCGGCTTTGGCGTCGCAGATGCGGAATTTGGCTGGCTTGGATGGGGGCGCAGGTGCGAGGTTATTTCCGCACCTGCGAAGGCGCAGATGCGGACAAGGGAGCGCAGGTGCGGAGCCCAGCTGGAAAAGAGGAAGCCGCAGGTGCGGGTGCTTGGGCGCACCTATGGGCAAGGCTACCGCAGGTGCGGAAGGACTGGAGGTAGTGTGCTATTTTTAAACGGGAAATTGGCCATTCTTCTCCCATTTTCATTTGGTGTGGGCGATTGTGGAAAGCTTCAAGGGGAGATTTTGTTCAAGTATCACAAGGTAAGTTGTTCCAACTCATTTCAAGTTAAATATATGGTTTATGTACGAATTTAAGTGTGGAATTTGTAGAAAATTTGGGAGTTTGAGGAAAAGACCTAGAATTGATATTTTTGGATTTTTACCACGAATTCGGGCATGAAATTGAAAGAAAATTATATATTTGAGTTCGTAGAGTTATGGGTAATCTTTATCTTCGAATAATTTAGGAATCCGGGCACGTGGGCCCGAGGGCAATTTTGTCAACTTTCCAAGCGGAGTTAGGAATTTATATAAACTGAATGGTTATACGTATTAGAGTATATTTTCATTGGTTTGCCAGTTATTTGGCTAGTTTTGGAGTGTTGCGCATTGATTTGAGTCATCGGAAGGGCTCGGAAGCCGGTTAGGAGTCTTCGGAGCGAGGTAAGTCTCCTTTCTAACTTGTGAGGGGGAATTGTCCCCATAGGTGAACTAATTAAATATGTGCTATTATTTGTGGGGACTACGTACGCACGAGGTGACGGGAGTCTGTGCGTAGCTACTATTATGCTTGTGTCTGGGTAATTTAGGATCCACTAGCATGCTTTACTTGTTGTACTTGTAATTTTGCTGATAAAATAAGACTGTTTAATATTATCGAATTAGTAAATGAATACCTAAGAAAGTTAAAGTTTATTTTCTTAATCATCTAGAAAGAGAATTGATTTTCCTTGGATAATTGTTTTCCTGATATAGCATAAATTTACTGTCTGTATGTGTGCATCTATGGGTACCTGAGTCGCAGGTATGATTCGCGAGCAGGGTAATTCTATTATTTATGTATGACCGCGTCGCATGATCGATTCGCGAGCGGGGTAATAGATGCATCTATGGTTTATCCGTTCGACCCTTCGGCAGTGCACAGTTTCAATTTATCGTTGGTTCGAGCCGTTCGACCCTCGGCATACTTGCACATGATATTTGCTGAGTATTTTTCTGTGATTTTTAACTGTTTATTGGCTTTGAGTTATAGGTTGTCAATTGTGACGAAGACTTATTTGTAAATGTGGAAGAAGTTGTTATTTCCTATCACTATCTCTTAATTACCTATGATATCCATGCTTAGTGTCACCCTCAATTTTTTTATTAAATTGACCTCTAGCAAGTGTCAAATTCGACTTCTCGTCACTACCTCTTTGAGGTTAGGCGGGATACTTACTGAGTACACGTTGTTTTCGTATTCATGCTACACTTGCTGTGCATTTTGTTGCACAGGTACATGTATATCTTGTGGCCCCGCTTAGCGTCGTGGCATGGTTGATATGGGGACTTAGGCGAGCTGCATCATCCCAAGATGATCTGCAATCAGCAGAGTCTCCCTCAGATGTATTGTACTGTATTTTAAATTTTTTGTCCAGTTTGTACTTCGGACAAATATTGTATTACATGTTCCTAGAAATTTGCTCATGCACTTGTGACACCGGATTCTGGGATGAGTTGGGGTGTATTTTATTAAATGGATTGCTAACATGTCGTTATTTACTCAGCGGATTTCTATTGATTATTATGCAATGGAAAGAAAAGTAACGATTTCAAAAATGCTAAAATAGGAATTTAATTCAACTATTTAATGATTGGCTTGCCTGACAGTGGTGTCCGGCGCCATCACGACCTCAATGGATTTTGGGTCGTGACAGAACATTACAATAAAGAATGCATAGCTACCACTTTCCAATGTACTTAATCACATGCATAAGGAATATTTGGACCTCATTCGATCATACGCGAGCAAAAAGACACAACTCAAAGCAATAATAGACCATCAGAAATCAAAAATTAAAGGACCACGTCAAAAGATGCCATGCACGACAAAATAACATTAAATAGACAAACTACAGAGTAGGAAGCATGTATAATAACAGAAATATGCACATTTACCAGAAAAAAAACTTAGAGTAGAAATCGCACGTTCTTCAACAAAATTAGCAGAAACACCACTTTACTTAGCTGAATCATGAAATTTTTTAAGAAATAACTCACCTTTTTGAGTCTCATATCCGCAATTTTGTCACTACCCATCCCGTTCGTCGTTCCTTTTTCTCAGTTTTTGATCTTTTGTTTATGTTATTTACGGTGATTTTAGTGTATTTACTTAGTTGGGCGGGTTTATGAGTCGGACGGGCGGCGCAGTGGAATTGGGGCGGGTTGATTTTATTTAGTGTAGTGGGTTCTTGGTCTTCTAAGAGCGTGCCACGTGTCCCCGGCGTTAAAATAGGGGCATATATAAAACTTTGTTGGACGGTAAGGGTTTTAAGAGACGGAAAGTATAACGGGGGACAATATTGAACAATATATCATAGTAGAGGGGCATATCAAGCCCTTTTCCGTACTTTATAATGTATTTATAGAATAGTCAATTTCGTTCAAACTTCAAGACACGGCGTCCTAGCGTTTAAACCTCAAAATTCAAACTTTGTCTCGAAGTTCAAATTTATGTCCTGAGTTTTAAATTAGTAGTTCAAAAACTAAGGACACTTAGTCCTGAATTTTAAATTAGCAGCTTAAAAATTCAGGACACTAAGTCCTTAAGTTTGGGCTTGGCTAATTTTTAAATGCATGGTATATATTGTGGATATATTTTAAATAGCAGGCTTAAAAATGGCTATTGCTGGAATTTTGATTAGACAGAGAATTTTATATTTTATTATTTAGTTTTGCTTCTCTTGACTCTCGAAATAACTGGAATTTTGATAAGACAAGTATTTTGTTCGAGGATGGCCTTATTCTTATTGATTGACAACTTACAAAGAATTGGATGTTTTACATACAAAAGAATATATGAACAGGAAGAAATAGTAGAGCACAAACACAAGTATACAAAGAGCATATGAAGGACCAAATCAGTTGTATTCCTAGAAATACAAGTAGTTGGAGGAATCTGGACAGTTACTGGTGTCTCTACATAGTATAGCTCGAGCTTCAACAATTGAACGAGGGGGCTCAATATCCTTCTCTTGTAGAGCATTTCCTTGCAATCTTTGCATTTGGGAAGCAAATATATCATCCAGAATCTGTAAATCAAACCATGCTGAATATGTCATCAAGAAATATTTGCATAAATATTACATTATATATACTGAAATTTAGCTCCACTTACCCCAAGAGCATGGTAAGAACCACTATACCACACTCGGTTCTCTTTTCGTCCTTCTAAAAATTTCAGTATGATCTAGCATAAGAAAACAACAAAATGCCATTAACTCAAGGGTAAAAAGAAAAAAAGGTAAATCAATCGTTGTAGTTGGATAGTTTGAGATGGTCACTAGATAAACCAACCTGTCCCATTTTGTCCCAAAATCCGCGGCAGATTGCAACAAATATTCCACTCGTAAAAACTTCTTTCAAGTTGCTTATGGAATCTGAGAGTTGTGTATTCAACAGTTGCATTCTTTCACGGATTTCAGCCTCCCCATCTGCTTCCTTTGTTTCCTCCAAAATCCTTTGCAAGCGTGTGCAACGATTTGCTTGCATCTGAAAGCAGCCAAATTAGAGAAAAGGTGAACCTTATTCCATGAATTAAAGTTCCAATAAATAGTCGTGATTGATTGACAATGAACTCATTAGTTATCACATGGAGTAAACACATCACATGGTTTACTCTCACCGATAAATAGCTAATATGAGATAGTAGTTGCTTACATTACTAGCAAGCTTGATTATTATTGCTTGCATGTAGTTTTTGTATTTAGTCCTCAGCAATACCGTAACTCCATTCAGTTGTTCCCCGAAAGTGGACTTTTTCTCTCCATTCGCTGGTAGATAGGATGCCCATGACTTCAATATGTCTTCTAGTTGACAGTGTAGAACGTCTAGAATTCTCTTCATTGTGTTCAAGAAAGTGCCCAACTGTCAAAACAAGGGCCCGACATATTTAGTTAGTTATGCTTCCTCTGCATTTGTGTGTATTAGCAGCTTATGCATCTCTTTATTATAACACTAACTGTCATAACCGGTCCATCTATTACTAGGACTTACCTGATTAGGAATGCTATAGAGAGTAGTTGATTGCCTTCTTGCTAATTTCTGAACTTGCATGCCGAGCTTCTTTGGAATGCTATCCTTCAGTGGGGTCAAGATATCATTGTACTGTTTCTCTATGGCTTTTATAATTGCTCTTTCTACATTAGCGACAGCCTGTGATATTAGCAGAAAGCTTTAATCAGCAAATGGAAGGGGTTCTCAGTTATTTATACATTTGCACAGCCATGAAATAGCATCTGTCTGTATGTTTCCATGGATACGAAAATAGAGCTTACATTCTCCAAAATGACGGTGTACTGAGGCCAACGGTTGATTACTACTTCATACTCAGTTAACATTTGCTTGGTTTTTTCAAACATTTCTTCAGCAAAAGGAGAAGTAGAATAGTTCGTAATAACGCCAGACCATAAAACCTGAAAAAGGTGATAGTTATAATATGGAAAATCATTAAGCCTCTCTTACCCAATAACAAAACAGAAGAGGTTATTTCAAGTGAAAATTAAGAGCTGAGTTACCTTTTCTGCCTTGCAAAGCTCAAGTAAGTGAAGTTGCATATCCTCTATCCATACCATTATATAACTATGAAAGAGACACCTCGAGTCTACACCACCTTGCACTCGACTGAGTCATGGAAGAAAAGGAACAATAAATGACTTGTCTAAGAAAGCATAACATTTTCTTTGCTTCGATACAAATTTACTTGCATTCAAATATAACCTGATGTTCCATGAATCTAGATTCCTCTCAAAATCAGCTGCTGCAACCAAAAGTTCATTCACATGTAGAGAAGGACTTGATGGAGGCCATGCAGCGAGAAAGTTCTTGAGCCTCTTGCACAGTTCAGTGCTATAAACTGAAGCCGTGATGCTTGTAAGGTCAATTGAACTGAAAAATGAATGTGCCCACTGTAAGACAATCTGAAGTTTGTATTGGCAGTTTAAGTTGCACAAATGCAACAGCCAGCATAATAAAAGAACTTGGAGCAGTAATTGTTGGCAGTTTAAAGTCTAACTTGACATGAATTTCATCAAAACGCATGACAATAAAATCATGGATATGCACCAACAGATTGACGTCAAATGCATCTTACTTTTAGTTGCAACGTACCTTGGAAGTATATGCTGATTGTGGATCTTAATATCTGCCTGGATTTCATTTGATATGCGGGAACAAAGGTTCTTCATCTTCGAATAAGCAGTGGTTATTGTTACTAAATCCATGACAAATCCATCTAAGTTTGTTGACAAGAATTCATCAGTTTCGACCATGTGTTTTCTGCACCTCTTTGCTGCTGCTATCTGTTAAATCATATTTTCATTAGACTTATGATGAGACATCAACAAGTGTAAGCAAAACCAGACAACCGAATGCTCTACCCATTTACCTGTATATAGTTTCTAAGTGTCATCTGAGCATCTTGAGCAAGTATGTCATGGAGAAGAGTGTAAACTTTAACGGCAGGAGCAAGTGCTGGTGCTGCAGTTTCTGCTACAGGAGCTGAAATGTCTGCTAAACCTGTGGGACAGTTTTCATCCAAGGATTTGTAGTTTTCAAACACAGTGGCCAAGAGACTTCCAACTTCTGTTTCACAATCCAGAAGCAAACTTTTCTGAAACAAGAAAAATTGTAAGTTTGCGTTCTCAGCTCAGGTGAACTTTTCGCCAGCTTACTGAAACTAGCATGTCCAGGTACAATGATTTCAACAATTCAAAAACATAAGCCAGTATTGAAATAGCAAAAGGTAAAGGATCAATTAGATAGACCACTTCTAAATGGTAACATATGCCTTCGCTTTAGTTTCTGAAAATGTTTTTACCTCCTCTTTAAATATATTTTTTCTCTCTCTGAAATAAGAAACTAATAACAAAATTAATATCACAGTTGAGAAGGGTAAGGTCGCATCATTGTTTTTTGATACCATTTATCTATGGCATCTCACTACTCGGGGAGGAATCCTGAAGAAATCATACTTTGTAAAGCAGGTAAAATAAAATGGCAGAAGACAGTAACATATTTGAAAGACAAAGGATGCTGCAATTAATTTAAGAAGGTTTGAGAATTCTTGCAATTACGGGAAACTAGATTAGCATTGCTGTAGAATTGAATTTTACGAAACAATTCTGCACAATGTTAAATCTCCAGAATCACATCATCATCGAAGGTTTGAGAGTTCAGTCTGATACCTCTTGTCTTGTTAAACTTTTGTCGCTCCTTGCCTTCATCACTGGCACAAGCAACTCATGAATGAGCTCCAAACAATCTTTCGTTGGAGTGGCAACATCCATGACATATGAAAGGTACCTATTGAACTATACTTATTCAGCTTTGCTTAAAAGAGACATCAGAGGATGTTACATTTTCATATATCACAAGCGTACCTTAATTTAGTATAGGTATCTGAGACCCCATAGTACTCAGAAAATTCTGTCAGTAACCAGTTCCAAGGTCCCTCAGACCTTAAACTTCGTGCACTGAATTGTTGAGCACGCATGGAAGCCTCCAGTAATAGATCATACGCAAGAGTCTCCGCAATAGGTCCACTCTGTCATAAATGGGCATCAAACGCATGTCACAAGTTATTATTAACTCCTGCACCTATAAAATGAGCTAAGACACCATACACCAGCAGCAGTTTTGAGTATGTAGATTTTAATAACAACAGACAAATAATGCTATAAGCTACAACAAAGAAAAATGCTTCTCTTGAAGAAATGCTGAGACCTCAAGTCAAAAAGGGCCAAAGGATATAGACCTCGAGTTAAATGGCTTAATGTCAAGTCTCCAAAGTCTCTAGCTGTTTTTTCTTCTTTTATTTTATTTCATAAAAGAATCGAGAAAGGAAAAGATATATATTTGGCATGTCAAACGTTATGTGCTAGCTAGAAAATATGTATAAATCTCAAGAACAGAGATAGGCGATGATTCTGATCGAATGTTACAGTTAGCAAAATGAATTAACAACTGCCAGCTTAAGGGAAAGATAATAAAAAGGTAGGATATCATACTTTTAGCAGATCCAAATTCAAATGTCTTTTCTGACTTAACAGTTGAAAAATATATGATGTTACCCGCTCATATTCCTTCCTTCTCCTATTTAACATAGATTACAACAAAAACATTCATATTCCACGGAACAGAAGTGAAATATGGTGGAGTGTCCAAGTTAAAAACCTTGACTTGTGTTGTCTCATCGGTTGTCAACGTACAATTGATTGATAGCTGGACCTTCCCAACACATTCATTATCATCATGATAAATGGGCCACCAGCGAATCTTATCATTCTGGAACAATTACAATACTGACGCGTAAGAAGGCGGTATAATGAGAATTTGAAAGCGAATAAAATAGTCATAACAATAACTTATTGGAGGATTAGACATACATTGCTGTCAGTCACGGCTGAGATCGGTATTGAAGTTCGACCCAAAGTACTTCTCTTCATATCCTGTACTTCAAGCAAAAGAGCATCTCCTTGGTTCTCTGGGAAACTGTATTCAGAAATGTGTTATTTTGTCTGGAGAAATTAACATCTGAACTTAACTGTTTGATATCAAATAGAAAACTGAAGTATAGGACTATTTTACATATGAGAATGCAAGCATCGGGATACAGTGTCACAAAACTCTAATTATAACCATCATATTTCTTAACTACTTATAAAGGTGACGATACAATTTGAATCTTGACATAAATGTTCTTTTTCCTCATCTTGCAAATCCTAATCAGAGGAAAGAAGTGAACGTGAAGAAAAGAAGGTCCCTAAGTCTCTCATAAAGCTTATTGTAAGATAACCGCACAACTGGAAGTCTTCTCATCCTAACAATATTCAGGACACAGTTCACTATTATTCAACTGGATTATAAGCATTATAGAACCAGTATGAAGTAAAATAACAACTTACAAGTCATGGTGATCACCACTTCCAGGCTGCAGCATAACAGCAGAATTTGGTTCAAATTTAGTATCTTCCATTGAACTCTTCAGGAGAACTGAGCATATCAGGGATTCTGCAGACAACATAGTGGAAAACAATTATGCTATTTATGTCCGAGGATCCTAAAAACTCTACATGGTTTTGTTTGAATTTGATAGTTCCAGAAATCTACTTATTTTCAGAGCGTGAATGAATTCTTCAACTCGTACATAAGAACCAATATAGACCATCAATACGTTATTATTTAATGAATCAACTAGGCCTCAATACCAAACTAGGTTGGATTGGTTGTATGAATCAGTGGAACCCTTACACTCTATTCGGGCCATCTCATTCCAAAATATTTTGTCTTTTAGAACAAATCAGGAGTTCTTTACAACTAGAGTGTTCCCAAGTTTCACACAATTCTGTAACCACATTAGAAAACTTCCTTACTAACACAATCTAATACAGATATAACAACTTGGTATCGCCTATATGATTCATTGTCTCCATTTTATTAACTAGGTTGCCTTAATTGCGAGAGGTAGTAGTTCTTTTGATACACTTCTCTTCATATGATTTTAGGTCTACATTGGCCCCTTTTAGCACCCTTCAATTATCAAGAAGACCATCACCATCAATGCTTTATCAGGAAATAAGAAAAGAAAAAAAACGTCAATCCGGTTGCTATTTTATCATCTCGATTAATCATTCTAAGAGAATCTAGCTAGCCATTCGTGTTGAATTCTGTAAACCTTTCAGAACACTAGTGTTTTTTCAACTCCACAGGAATTTTTGGTACTTGTTTCCGTGATCCAATTGAATATAAAAGATCATTCAATAAGAAATACTAACCTTCGGATGTCAGCAGAGATGAATGAATTTTAAGAGAATGGATTCCATTTTTCACCAGTGAAGAAACATGTCGGACATATTCTGCTCCTGCCTGCATGCTAATTGCACCTCTCATTGAGTTTGTGCTCTTAAGCTTCCTCTTTGGTATGATTCTTAACTTTCTTACTGCAATAGGTTTTAGATTGTCTAGCATTATATACTATGCAAGTAAAAGATACACATAAGATATCTACTTGCAATATAGCGTCACAACTTTTATTTCACTTTCTTCATCTGGAACATCTAAAAGGCTACATTCTAACACATCTTAGGCGAAGATAAGTCAGCCTGTCAAATTTTAACAGGACAATAATGTGCCTAAAAGGGAGCAAGATGTCACGGAGATTAGTATATGAAACCATAACATACTATTCAAATATGATTCACAGTTATTATTTAATGAACTACCCATTCTAACACATCTTAGTCGAAAGATAAGTCAACTATTGAACTTTAACCAGAATGTGATGTGTCTAGAAGGGAACAAGATTTCATAAAAATTGCAGAATTAGACCATCACTTATTATTCAAATCTGTATTCACATCACTGAACTATAAATTACCTACCTTACCTCCGAGGCTCGGAAACACACACACTAAAATAAAACCAAATAGCTGCACTATATAACATAAAAGATTAAGCATAAATAAGCACACTTGTTTTACCTTCCACACGAACCTTCCCCACTAATTTTCTCACTTTCAAGGGCAATGTTTGTCCATTGGTCTTATTGATCCTTTCTGTTGTCTGCATGCCTCGAGGTTGCAGCAAAAGTTTCTGCAAGCTGCAAAGTTGAATAAGACAGAGAGAGAATGGTATTAGTCATGGAAAGTGTGTTGTAGCCATTAGAGCTGCTTTTTAAGTGATTCAATAGGAGAAAATATAAGCTAGCATACCAGAAAGCACGTCGAAGCAGCTGGCATTCATCGCGTAAAAATTCCGGTGCTTCAACACATCCTCTTGCCCAAGCATTTAGGCATAGACGAATGCAGGCATCATAAGCCAAGAGAACTTGCCATCCATTTTGACTGATGTTGTCAAAGAAATGCTCAGTAATTGCAATCTAATAAAAAAGATTTAGAAGAAAGAAGTACACATCTTTTTTGAACCCTAATGTGGACTGACACCAAAGGAAAACGGTTATACGTAGAGCCTACTTATAGTGGAGGCTTTATCGATATAAGGGATGTGCAAATTAAGTTGTTGCTAGAATCTGCTACATTTCAATAAGAACCTACTCAAGAAATCCTGCGGCTCAGACTAAACTATCACTAATGGTTGCACTCACCTTAAACTCTAAAACCTTGTCCAAACCTTTCCTTTTTCTGGAAGAGGTGTGTATCTGTCTGTCTGTGTGGGTGGGGTGGGGGGAGGTTGATTATCAAACATATTGACCAGTACCCTTTTGCAGAATACCATAGAGGATGAACTCCTTATGCTCTTTGATTTATAAGCAACTTTCTTATTATTATTCAAAACCAAAAGTTTTATGTGGACTTCTGCTTAGCCAAGGGACATCCTATAGCCGGAGCAGGAAATGCCACAGTTCCGCTCTACCTCATAAGCCTTCTCAAAAATATACTTCTTTTCCTTCTCCTTTTTTTTTATGTTTTTTTTTTTTTTTTTGTAAACTAGAGCTTTCGAGGCAGCAAGATAATTGAAGTAAAAAAAGTAAAACCTTGTATCATAACGGCTTGGAAATCCCACGGAATTTCCTTGCTGGAAAGAGGGCAAAGTGTTTGTTTCCACAAAAGTTGATTTATCTTCCCTGTACCAAAATGAAACTGTCATTGAAATGAAAGACATCTGCAAAAATGTTTCATATGCTGAATGTCATTTCACATATTCATACCCTCGGCTTTCAGTCTCTGAAAGAACTTGTTCATTTCTATGACAAGCCTCTTCTGGAATATTTTTCTTATCGCTGTCCTGAGTTGTATACCAGGCCTCTTCTGGGGTTTCTTGAATATGTTTCTTATTATTGTGCTCAGTTCCAGAAAACCCTCCAGAAGTGCTCAATCCACTCCCACTTTCTTGTTCAGAGTTATCTTCATCTGCTCCAGTATCCAATATGGGTGGTGCACTTGGGGTTCCTAAGTCATTTAGCCTACCAACAGGTGTTGCCTGCAATGCATATAGTTAACCTCTTATCAAGAAAAACTCGACTTTGATCATATAACCAATCAATCAATGAAGCGAAAAGGCTAAAAATTACCCCTTTCTATGATACCTAAATATCTTAATTTCACCCTCCGTCATACTATATCCATTAGCAAGTTGTCTCGTATTTGATTTTGACCTTAACATACCTCCAAACTAAAGTATAATGGAAGGTAATTCTAAACCACAATAAAAAATAAGTGGGTAATTTAAACCTTTTACCGAAAGTTTTTTAAGACGTGGAATCTACCCACAGTCCATGCTAGAGCCAACAACAATCCAGTATAATCCCACAAGTAGGGTCTGAGGAGGGACGTGTGTACGCATACCTTACCCCTACCCTACGGGTGGAGAAGCTATAGAACAATAACAACAACAAATGCCAGAAAGATAGTACCAGCAACCTAAAGACTAGATAAATAGATGGAAAAAGCAATAGCAATATCGAGTAACAATGGCAAGATACTAGGAAACTGGCTATGTTGCGCGGACTCTCCAAAATGTAACCGTACCCGTGTCGGATCCTTCAAATATGCACTACTTTTGGAGGATACGACATGTATCCGGTCACATTTTCGGAGAGTCCGAGCAACAACCGGAGCAGTCCATGCTAGAGCCCTTAAAAGAAAAAGCAAATACCAAACTCTTTGGCCTCAAAGTATAAGGAATAGTAAAGTTAAAAAATATCAGATAGTAGATAATATAGAAAACTAGTTAGGTAGACAATATGAAAGAACAGTAATGTTGAACTTACATAGGCACTATGTGGTTGAACTTTGTCACGCAGATAGCTAGGAACACTACTCAAAAGTGTAGCTTTTTGTGAACTTCCCATAAACTCCTGCTCATTAAATCTCCTAATACCATTTTCTGGTACTTCAATTCTAAGATTCTCTTGTAAAATTCCTCTATTAAGTGTGGAGCCAGGTCGATTGCTTAATCCAACTCCTTTAACTTCACATCCATTTGTACTCAATGTTTCTTGTTCAGAGTAATGGCCATCGAGTTCATCTGAAGCTGAAGCCACGCTCTCACTCTCATCATCAAAGTCGTAATCACAATCATCTTCATTGCTGTCTATACTAAGTGTTTTCACTGTGTTATGGGGTTTTAGAAGACCCGAATGAAATTTCAAGGGTGGTAATATATGTGAATTTGGGGTGTAAG
Organism: Nicotiana undulata; assembly: GCA_005239495.1. NCBI lineage: Eukaryota > Viridiplantae > Streptophyta > Magnoliopsida > Solanales > Solanaceae > Nicotiana > Nicotiana undulata. The sequence continues at coordinate 22,750 of ML296348.1, forward strand.
TGGCTAACGGAGATCTGGGAATGGAGTATCTATCATCAAAATTTTCAGATAATGGCGATCTTGTATTACATGATTGTTTTACTTCAGTCCCCTGCACCCAAAATAAATTTGCCATATCAAGAATCAGTTAGGAAAAAAAATTAACAAGAACCCAGATGTAAAAAAGAGTGGCTATACAAAGTCGCAAACTTTTTTATCAATTGGACCAGAAATTTGGCTTACCTGTTTGATCCAATTAATTGCAGACTCGTCCAAACCTTCTGTGAACATTTCTGTTTGTTGGTTTCTACAAAAAACAAATGATTTTGAGAGAACTTAAAGGATTGTGAAGGAATAAGAAGAAGGGGGGAATTTGAGGAGGAAAAAAAGGAAAGAAAGCTGAGAGGTATAATGGGGAGGGAAGGAGAGAGACAAGAAGAGCGGTCTTGTGCTGAGTTGGGAGTCCACCTCCTTCTAACGGCTAGTTTGAAAAAGGCTGAGATGAATTTAATATGTGCTGCCCTCCCCAATAATTCTTTTCTATTTGCCGTTCGAGGCTAATTTGAAGAATTAATCTAAATAACTACTCACCCTACCGACTGATGTATAATATATACTTATGTAATAAATAGTAATTTTGGTAATTAAAAAATAGTAATTTTAATTGGTTATTTGATAAAGATCTCTTATTATTTTTGGTTACCCATTCTACAGTTCAGAATCGTATTAGGGTCCGTCTAATTTTAACTTAAAATTTCACTGCTAATTCAAAGTCAACTTTATATCCCAGGCTGGAATATGATACTTTTGATTAAGGATCAAAAAGTATTTACCACTCTCCACCACAATCTTTGTTGGTGTTCTCCGAAAAAATTAATTATGATTGAGTTAAATTAAAATATAGAAAAATTCATATTTTTGGTGGCTGAAAGAGTATTTTTAAAGCCAAGTAGTATACATAGAAACTTCATTTGCTCTTACAAAATATACTTTAGATCTTGTAAACATTTTAATGACCTTAGACCACAAATTTAGAAGTAGATCTCCGCAACTTCAAACGCTTAAATTGGATGCCTTAGTTAGAACATAGTAGAAATAAGGTAAGGTAATAATAACCAAAAGAAAAAAAAATATATATATATATATTGATCAAAGTGTGGAGCAAGTGATAAACTCATAATTTGGATTTGCAAAAAAGTACAAATAGATCCGATGTTCCATCTGTTAAACTGCTTCATGTCCTGAACCAGGTTGCTGATCTTCATAGTTCAGACTGGCAGTGGCAAGTGTTGTTACGACGAAAATATTGAAAACAGGCATTGAGGGAGACATTCCTTGTAGCCAATCCAGGAAAGTATTGAAAGTTTTGGCAAGCCAAGTATAATTCATGGAAATCAATAGGATCATGGGATATGCATACCAAAATATATATTTAGGTACTACCAGACAAACAAGCAGTGATAGAGTAAGACTTGTGGAGAAATCTCCAACTCTTACACATATTTGCCACTGCTCGCTTCTGGGATGAATTTTTATGGAGGTGAAGGAGAAGATGACGAACGTGAAGAGAAGAATGACAACTTCCATTAAAGTAAACTGGTGAGAAACTGCTACAACGTTGAAGGGATCCCATTGCCAGGGAGGTCCGATTCCAGATTTGAGAATGTTTACTAACACTAAGACACTGTGCCTAAGATCAAAATGATCAATTGTTACCATTTGTTTCCTTCGGAATCTCCGTAGATACTGTAGATGTTGTAACCTTTTCAAGTTTATATAGATCTAACAGGTGTAATACCAATTTTCCTACTAGCAGGTTAAGGTGGTTGTCGGGATAACAGAGTATATGGGTCAAAACTTACAAATCCTATGATACTTAAGGACATGTATATGTTGACTTGTGACTACTGACTACATAAATTGCTGAAGCAATATGTTAATTAAGAGCGGCTGGTCGACAGAAACTGCAACATTATATTGACTTATCATTCTGTGCGTCTTTGGGCTGTATAAATCTACAATTAATCATCTTGGGTTGACTCCCCTATTCAAATGCTCCTAGCTTTTTGATACTCTCTTTTCAGTGACCTTCACAGGTAGACTTTGGCTATGTGGTTCTCACTTACCCAACGGTTAGTCTTCGCCTTCTGCTCTATATTTGCCTTCCCGACTGCTGTAGCTGCCAAGAAAAAGATCAAATTTAAAGAAGTAAAAAGAAGTTGCAACGGAGAGTCTGGAGTAACAAATAACTACGAGAGACCAGGGTTCCGGTTCTGGTTCCGGCAGAGGCAGAAAATCCCAAGTGATTCATATAAATTTGGAGCCCGTTTGGATGTGCTTGTTTTAAGTGACTTTTAAGCTAAAATAGTTTTTAAGCCATAAGTTAGGAATTTTAGCTTTTAAGCCCTAAGTTAGGAATTTTAGTTTTTTTCCTTCATCCAAACACTACAAAATGGCTTAAAAGCACTTAAAATAAGCCAATTCAAACAGGCAAAAGGAGTTATCTGGATACCTATGATGGGATTTAGCAAGCACCTAGTAGTTATATATAATTATAAAAGCCGAGCACAAGCTAACCCAAACAACATCATTTGGAAGAAAGTACTAACACTAGTTATGAAGTAGTTGGAAAAACGGACAAAAAAATATGCAACCATGGGAAGCAGTATAAATGGAGACTGAAAAAGAGCATCATAAGAAACACCATCGTGAAGACCTCTTATCCGAGACACAGTTCGGTACCAAGCGTCCAGCAAGCGTATGTCACGCGGCGCCTTCCTGAGATTCTTTGGAAGGGCGACGTAAGGCTAAGCAACCGATGTCAGGGTGGTTGCTATCCGCCAAATGAGGTCCCCGCCACACGCTAGACGAAATTGTCAGTGTCGTGTGGGAAAACCAATGCCAACAATTTGAGAGAACAGAAATGAGAATTGAATAAAAGCTTGATTGCAATAATGAAAGCTATTACAAAAAGAAGGCAACGCAGTGTCGAGGGGTAGAGACACCAGTACAGAGAATTGTTTGCTAGAAAGTTTTGAATGCTTGATACCCCCTAATAATGCTTTAAAAAAAATAAACCAAAGTTACATGAGTAGACTAAACTACGCTAGAGAAACATAATGAAAGTACATGGAATAAAGCTACTCTATATTTACAAAGAAAAGGACTTAGTTTCTACAAAGGTAGAAAACAGGTCCATTAGCAGCAACTTTGACTCAGGCATCACGATCTGCGCGTGCGGTGCTGTTGGCAGCTGCTTGCGGCTGGGCGCTAGCGAGGAAAATTGGTGGGGCGACAGAGGCACATGCTCGCTTGTCACTTGGTGCGGCCAAGACCACGGGGCTCGTCCAAGGGGTCATGGGGCATGGCTGGAAAGCCGCCCATGACATTCTCCCCCACCTGAGTTGGCGACGTCCTCGGCGCCTTACTTCCCAAATAATCTCCAATCAGGCTCTTGTAGGCTTTGAGGTTTGTTCCCCTCTCCCAAGTGTTCTCCTTTGCATCACACCCTTGCCATTTTACTAAGAACTCTTAGTGATCCTTCCTGGAGGCATGAATTACCCGGTAATCAAGAATAGCTTCAGCTCGCCTTTTCCCGGTTGAACCGGGGCCTCGAATACTGGGTATTGTGAGTTGGCTCCTTGAAGGATCCTCCGTGTCTTCCCGAAAAGGTTTCAATAGACTGACATGGAAGACGGGATGGATTTTCCACCAAGCTGGGGTATCCACCCGGTATGCAACTTTCCCAATTCGTCTTTCAATGGACAAAGGTCCAATATATATTTGCAACAGGCGAGGGGCATGGACCCATGCAAATAAGTAGCGCTTTGGGATTTTGACCATCACTTTGTCTCCTACTTGGTATTCAACAAAGCGACGATTCTGATCAGCATGTCTCTTCATTCACTTTTGGGCTTTCACCAGATAGCTTCGCACTATCTCCATATTCCGCTTTCATTCTGTTGAGAAACTAGTAGCACGAGGAGATTTTCCCATGTTTGGTGCATTCACGGTGTGTGGAAGTAGCGGTTGTCGCCCGGTAATAATTTCAAAAGCGCTTTTGTTTGTACTGGAGCTCTTTTGTGAATTGAAACACAGTTGGGCAACATCCAAAAGCTTCACCCAATTCTTCNGAAGGTGGAATACTTCGAAAACCGATCCACCACAACCAAGATAGTTGTGAGATCACCAACCTTGGGCAATCCGGTGATAAAATCCAGAGACACGCTTTCCCAAGGTCTCTTTGGAACAGCTAGAGGTTCCAGGAGTCCCGCTTGTGTCAAGCGGTCGGACTTGTCCTTCTAGCATACTAGACAAGTCCTCACATACTGTGCGACGTCGTTGGCCATTTGGGGCCAATAATATGCACGGCGAAGCAAGGGCATGGTACGTTCTTCGCCGGGATGGCCGACCCACAGAGTGTCGTGACATTCCGCCAAGAGAGTTCTTCTCAGATCTCCTCCCTTTGGAATATAAAGTCGGTTCCCTTTTAACTTCAGGAAACCATCCTCCATATAGAACTGGCGAGTCTTGCCCTGTCCTACTAGATCAACCAGATATTGTGCAGCGGGATCCTTGATGAGTAGATCATGTATATGGTCTTTAATGGTGGTGGCTACTTCGCTCCCCCTTAGGGTGGCGAGTAGGCACACCGATGCTAGGTCCGCTCGTCGACTGAGCGCATCAGCCACATGATTAGACTTCCCACTTCGGTACTCCAGGTTGAAGTTGAATTCCGCTCGGAGTTCCTGCCATCGAGCATGTCGGCCATTCAGCTTCAGCTGGGTCATGAAATGACTAACAGTTGTGTTGTCTGTCTTGACCACGAACGGTGATCCAAGAA
>ML296349.1:0-47733 GCA_005239495.1 Nicotiana undulata
ACAAAACAGTCCACACACAACCTAATCACTTCACACATAAGACGACCATCGTAGTCGTGTCAATCAACCCGAAAATGTTACAACGAACTACCAGATCACAACCCTACATCTATATGATGTTTCTACACACCCTTCCTCCTCCAAAACTCCACAAAATAGTAGTAAAACACGCAGCCCAACAACAACACAAAACAGTCCGCTACAAGTCAAATAACTCGAACTCACGGCTTCCGATCATCGTCCCGTGAGTTCTAACTATTAGGAAACAGATTTATCAAACTTACTTGATATTTAAACCCTTAAATACAGATATTAGACATTTCTTAACTATGAAGTAGCTTCCAAAACTCTAACTACAAAGAAAAAGAAGAGGCGGTATANCCTAGAAGATAACTTGCGGTTATGTTTATGGGTCTTATCTAGTCGTTTTATGCTGAAATTTGAAGAGAAAGCCGACCTAAGGTACATATATATCTATTTTGGAAAAAGTCAAAGAGGTGCTAGCTTGGCACCCTAGGATTGGTCCATCTTCCGACACTTATATCTTTTTATCCCGATGTCATATGAATGAACGGTTAAGAGAATTGGAAACTACATTCCAAGACCTTCAATTGGGTATATAATATGTCCCAATATGACCTCATATAGTACATGAAATCTATTGCTTAAAAAGCTCTAGTGATCCACCTACTTGTCATATATGATGTCTGTGCAGTCTCGCGAAATTGAAAATATATCTCTACTCCTATATTGTATCGATGAACGGTTTAATGCGTTGGAAACTAGACTCATAGATATTTAGTTTGGTAGGTAGATCATCCCCTAATTCCAAGTATATCGGGAGAAAATCTCAGTTACATTTGACCTAATGTTACGCACATTATGAGTGTAACTTGTGAAGGCCTTTGCCAACTTTTGTTCCACCACTTGCTTGACTTCAAAACGTAGAACACAACTATAATACGATAAACATTAACTCATAGAATAACCTCCTTATCATGTAATGAANTAAGCTTTCCAACCCTCTTGGTACTCGTTATTCATGATCTTAAATATTTGTAACCTCCAATGTAATATGATTAACTTACTTTATATTCCATCAAATAGAATCTTATTTCTGAGCTTACATCAATTGACTTACGATGTACTCTCACGTACGAAAACATGGGGGTGTAACAGAGGACATGAAAAACTCCGTATGATGTATGGCGTTTGTGTATCGTCGGTTTCGTTTTTCCGGTGATTCGGAATTAGTTTGGAAGAATGAACTTCATATTTGAAGCTTTAAGTTGGAAGAGTTGACCAAGTTTAACTTTTTTGTTTTTTACCCCAGATAGAAACTTTTATGATTCAGTTAGGTCCGGATGGTGATTTTGGACTTGGACGTATGCCTGGATTTGCACTCGGAGGTTTCTAGAGGTTCCGGCACTATTTGGCGAAAGTAGGAAATTTGAAGGTTTGGAACGTTCAAAAGTTTGACCGAGAGTTAAATTTGATGATATCGGGGTTTGAATTGTTGTTCTGGGAATTGAAATAGATTCGTTATGCCATTTGGGTCTTGTGTATAAAATTTGAGATCATTGCGGGTTGATTTGATATGATTCGGCATGAGTTTTGAAAGTTGAAAGTTCAAAAGTTCTTCAAGCTGGATTTTGAGGTATGATTCATCGTTTTGATGTCGTTATGTGTGATTTGAGGCCTCAAGTAGGTTCGTGTTGTGTTTTGGAACTTGTTGGTATATTCAGACGAGGTCCCGAGGGGCTCCGATGACTTTCGGACGGGTTCTGATCATCTTTGGAACATGTTGTTTATGTTGGTTTCTCTGAGGTCTGTTGTGACCGCACCTGTGGAACTTTGGGCGCAGGTGCGGAGCCGCTTAAGCGGCAGAGCTGCCGCAGAAGCCCATTTTGGACAGGCCAGGTAAGTCCGCAGATGCGGAGAATAGGTCGCATCTGCGGAAGCGCACAAGCGGATTGTGAAGCGCAGAAGCTAAAGAGTTTCGCAGAAGCGGGAGGTTCATCTCACCAGCGATGTCGCAGAAGCGGAGGATGATCCATATGTGCGAGTAGTCGGGGATTGAGTGTTATTCCGCAGAAGAGATAGGTTGTCCGCAAAAGCGAAATCTCTGGGCAGAAGCTTATAAAATCGAGGGTTTGTTCATTTTTTGTTATATTTTGAGTTTGGACTTCGGATTTGGGAGATTTTGGAGGCGATCTTCGCCACAGGGATTGAGGTAAGTGTTTTCTACTCAGTTTTGATTATATTTCATGAATCTGTCTTCGTTTTTGTCATTTGATTAATGATTTCAAGGGAGAAATTGAGGGGTTTTGCCAAAACTTTTCTAAAGAGAATAACTGAGTTTTGAACATCGATTCAGAGTCGGAATTGGATGAAATTAGTATGGTTGGACTCGTAATTGAATGGATTATCGAAATTTGTGGGTTTTGTCAGATTCCGAGGTGTGAGCCCGTGTTTGACTTTTTGGTTAACTTTTGAGTAAATGTGTAAAAATTTGACCTTTATCGTTTAGGATTGTTTCTTTATGCATTATTTGATTTATTTGAGTTGCTTTTGGCTAGTTTCGAGCCGCTCGGGGGTTGTTATGCGCATGATGGTCTTTCTCGAGTACTGTTTGACTTACTCAGTATTGGATTCAGCTTGTTCAAGGTAAGTAACATATCTAAACTCGGATTTGAGGGTATTTAACCCTAAGAACTATGTTGTAAGAAGCGTATTGAGGTGACGCACATGCTAGGTGACGAGCGTGTGCGTGCACCGAGGAAAATCATGATTCTAGTTGACTATTAGACTGTGGCAGGACTTGTTTTGTTGTTATATCTTGTTAAATCCATGTTCTCCCTTCTTGTTTGATTATTTGAGTTGTGAATCATGTTAGAAATTATGTTTCGGCTATGTGATTATTTGGTTAAGACCTAAAAGAGACTATTTTTGTTGTTTTGAGTTATTCGCTTTAACTATAATCATATACTCAGTCATGATTCTTCATTTGCATATCATTAGCATTCATTGTTACATCATGTTATCATTGTTTGGTTGATTGTCACGAGACTTGTGAGCCCGAGAGACTGGAGAGATTGATGACTGAGTTGGGGCCTAAGAGCCGATTATGAGTGATATTTATGGGATCGGGTTGCACAATGCAACAGTTGTTTATGGGATCGGGCTGCACGCCGCAGCAGGTTTTATTGATTCATTATGGGATCGGGCTGCACGCTGCAGCATGCCATGTTGGCTTATATTAGCGCTTGGGTAGGATCCGCCCCTCCGAAGTCTGACATACCAGCAGTGAGCGCAGGTAGTGGGTGCTGAGTGCGGAGTGATTGAGTGTACCGAGTGATTTAGGGTGAGACAGTGAGATTGAGTACTTTGAGAGTGTGAGTACATGAGTTTATCACTATGGTGCATTACATTTTGACATGCATACTTGGCATGTAGGCATACAGATGCATTTCCTCATGTTATACGATATTGTGACATTCATGACTTCACATGCACATTGACATGTAGGCATAGAGATGTACTTTCCTCATGCTACCTGAGAGTGAAATATCTTATTTGTTGTTGAAAGTTTTTGGGAAAAACTAGATTTTTTTTATATACTCATATTTTGGTGATTTCGAAGAAAGATTTGGGTTCTACTGATATACCCGAAACGCATGCCTATTTTTTGTAACTCTGAACAAGCTGAGCATCATATCTTTAAGTTATTACTTGTATGACTTTTTTATATTGTTACGAGTTATTCTTGGCTATTGGTGTTGGACTCTGACCATTGTCCAAGTTTGTCACTGCTTTCAACCTAAGGTTAAGGTTGTTACTTATTGAGTACATGGGATCGTCCTACTCTCTTTTCATCAATTTAGTTCTATCAAAAAGTAGCTAAGACATTACATGTTTGTAGCATAGATTTTTCAATCTCTGTGAATATCTTATTACACTAGAATTTGATGGAGAATGAGCTAATATTTCCTTTCCAAATTTTTTGCGCCGTTGTCGGGAATCGACATACATATACTTCAAATTAAATATTTTATTTTTAATTTAAGAATTTATTAGTACTTGTATTGTTATCTTTATTTCATTATCACCACCTACTAAATAATACTATAAATATTTAATTATATCAATACTAACATTTTTGTCTATAATAGTATTTAAAAGTTATAACTATTACCTACTATTTTTATTATTAACGTGTATATCTATAACTAACGTATATATTTATAACTATTATACTATTGCCATTTCCTTCCTATTATAGTACTTCAACTATTGCATCATAATAATATCACCAACTATTTTTCCTTTACCATTGATATTTATTATCACTAAGCTTACTAAACACTGCTTAAGAGAAGAAGCATTGATGCCCCTGTTAGGAGGTGTGAGAGATTGGCCATGGAGAGTTTGAGAAGAGGTCGAGGTAGGCCTAAGAAGTACTGGGGATAGGTGATTAGATAGGATATGGCGATGCTTCAGCTTACTGAGGACATGACTCTTGATAGGAGGGTGTGGAGGTTGAGGAATAAGGTAGAAAGTTAGTGGGTAGTTTTTAGTTGCTCACCGATAGTCTTAGTAGCACGCATGTCCCCTCATATTCTTAGATTTTTATTACGTTATGTGGTTTTGTTCTCCTCAAGTATTTGGTACTTATCCTTTATCTCTCCCTTTTTATTTTCTCTTCCCTCTTTCTTGCTTTCTTGTTATCCACTTCTTCTTATTACCCTTCGTGAGCCGAGGGTTTATTAAAAACAGTCTCTCTACCTGTTGGGTAGGGATAAGGTCTGCATACAGACTACCCTCCCTAGACCCCACCTGGTGAGAACATACTGGGTGTTGTTACTAAACGCTGCTACTATTTTTCTTTTAATATTTTCTTTTAGTGATACTATTATTTTAATTTTTAGGGACTAAGTTTGATTGTCTTTAAAAAAAGAGCTTTAATTTTCTTTACTTTATAAATTTCACTTAGTTTATGGCCCGCTCTTCTACAAAAGAGTTAGCGAGTTACGACCCTGAAATTGAAAGATCTCTTCGATTGCACAGGAAAGGACCAACTATTAGGATTTTGTTTTGATTTTATTTCCATATTTGAATTTTTACCCCTTTTAAGGAAAGAATAGTTTACCATAATTGATTTTTACTTTTTACTTTTTACTTTTCCTAAAAGGGAAGAACAAATCTCTACCATATTTGACAGATTCCTTTCTTGGAGGAAAATGTTGTAATCTTTATAAATTGAGGATCCCTCCTTCACAGAAAAATACGATAGCACCCACAATGTAGTCATTAAAAGAGTTTTGTTTATAGGGAGATTTCTCTCTCGATAGTTTGTTCCCTTTTATATTAGTAAATCATATATGTAGGTCACTAGACCAAACCATTTTAAATTAGTATGTCTTTTATAATATTTTTTTTATCGTCTAAATTATTGTCACTAAAGGTTTGCTTTGTTAGCTTCCGCATAACGCCTTGTTATTTTCGATCCGAACAAGTGGTATCAGAGCTTATGGTTCGATGAGAAGATAGGTTCAAGGCGGGTTCCGATCAAGCAACAATCAATTTGACGATAATGAAGACTTCTATTAAAAAAAAAAACACGGAGACAAATTTCGACCATACTTTTAAAACTCATGCTGCAATATATTTAAAAACAAAAATTATTTTAAACTCATATATGTGCTCAAACTTTTAACTCATGCTTATTTTTACTGCATGGGCTCCACTTTCAACATTGCTGACTTTTAACTTATGTGTCCACTTTTAACTCATGCGTACTATAACGCATAAGCTCCTACTTTTGACCCTACTCACTTTTAACGTAGGGATCCACTTTTAATCGTGTTCACTTTAACGCATGACTCCAATATTTTTAACTCGTACTCAGTTTTAACGCATGTGGATCCAATTCTCAATCCATATATATTTTTAACCATGTCAAGTAGCAGAGATGAAGATTACGTGAAGAATGTGGATCAAGCTTTGTCAAGAAAAATCAGGCCAAAGGGAAAAATTGTTAGAATTTGTCCTGGTTTTCTTTCCATATTTGAACTTTACCTTTTCTTGAAGGAAGGAAAATAATTTAACATAATTGATTTTTACTTTTTCACAAAGGAAATCATAGATCTCTTCCATATTTGGCAGATTCTTTTCTTGGAGGAAAAGGTTATGACCTCTATAAATTGAGGATCTCTCCTTCACAAAAAAATATAATAGCACCCACAATGTAGTCACTAAAAAAGTCTTGTTTAGGTGAAGATTTTTCTCTTCATAGTTTTTTTCTCTTTTGTATTAGTAAATCATATGCAAATCACTTGACCAAACCATATTAAATTAGTATGTCTTTTTCAATTATTTTTTTGTCGTCTGATTTATCATCGCCAAATTACTTTTAGTTTCCGCATAATGCCTTGTTATTTTCTATCCCAACATCATCTTCTCAGAGCGTAGTGGCGAGTACAAAACACACACTTAATTATGCTCGCTAATCAAATATAGTATAGTATAATATCGTATCCATAAGGATTGGAGTTAACACGTATTTTCGTAGTTTCTAGCTTGATTGCTATCCAGGAGGATCAATAGTTGAGATTTATATGATTAATAACTAAAATTAACTAAAAAATCTAAAGTTATTGACTAATGACTATCGAGACATGGAATAAGAAAATAAGGTTATCAAAGGGAGAAGATAGAGTTTTGATAGTATATGTGCAAGATAATTGTTCGGGATCTAACTCTAGATAATTCACTTCTAATGTTCAAGTGAGTCTCTCGAATTTACTCAATTATTAGTTCAAACGTTTAGCAAAAATTCCTCTCTAGATTAAGTCTTAGCCTCACGAGATGAACCAATTTAAGCACGTGAAGATATGCAAGATGCGCAGTGGATTGATCTTTAGGAAAACCTCTTTCGATTATTCTCCTAACTAGGTTTAATCAATGATTCAACTAGCCTCATTCGATTACGTAGAAGAATTTATGAACTCAACCAACAATATAATGCAAAGATATCACAAGTTATGCCTCTCTCGAGTACATGAACTAGTAAATATAGATGCAACAATTAAATTATCCAAAATAGTTCAATACATAAAAGTAGAGTTATAATCCACAAACAATCATCAATACACCAAATCCATCCAACCCTAAAGGGAACTACTCCATACATAGGGAGCAATCCATCACAAATATAATTAAAATATAAGAAAGCATAAATTCGATTTAAAATCGGGTCTTGGGTGAGGAAAGAATGATGAAATCCTTGTGCTTGTGTTCTTCCAACTCCTCCTTAGCGTCCTCAGGTCTAAAGTCTGTCAAAAAATTTAGAAAATAATATTTTTTCATGTATTTATACCAAGTAGGGTCGAACCCAGACGAAATCACCCTTTCCTATCCGAAATAGGATTTTCAAACTGTATAATTTGTATAGGCGCGCCGCATGGGGCGACGCACCATGCCATGCGCTAGTGGACTTTTTCAGGGGGCTCACACTTTTGACAACATGCCGAATTTGCATTGATGCGGCGCCCCACGCGCTACAGTAGTGCAAAATTCTCAGAGTATTGCTTCAAACTTCATTTTTGACGTCCAGACTTGGTCCTTGACCCCCGAACACGATCCCCACTTAATCCCTTAGGCTTTTACTCAGATTTCAAAGCTCCAAATAGCTCAAATTAGTTCCACAACATCTACATAGCTCAAAATCATTCCTACAAGGCATAAAACACACAATAAGTGCAAAACACTACCAATTAAAGCTCAACACAAGTAAAGTGCAACGAATTAGAGTGCAATAAGAGACTAAAATACGCAATTATAGCCTACCATCAACACCCACTCGCCATTTCTCTTCCTCAAGCAATCAAACTACATTTCACATAGACACGACCCTTTTCAACAACTCTCATAACTCATCATACCAAGAGTATTTAAAATAGATTAAGCACAATACCATAACATCCTCGCCTCAAGATTTGGATCAAAAGCACCACACATTTTTTATGACCCGCTCACTTACTCTAACACAGAGGTCAACGACATTACCTTTCCTTAGTGAATCAAGTGTCACACAACAATAAAGAATAGTTCAATATACAATAAAATTTAAGAACACTTAGGACTCAAAATAGAAAGAATTCACTCACTCTCATAAACAAAATTCATGTGCCACATAAGACGTACTATAGGCTTTCCCTTAGTGTAATACTCTATTAATTGAACTCATTCAGTCAAAGATCAAGTAGGACTTTATTTGGTTGTAATGTAGGCTGCGGGATGTGTAAGATATATTTGGATATACGAGTGACTACACCTCCCTAAGAACTATACTACATACAATTAACCGTTCCAAACCCCACAACAGACCATAAATCCACCTTCACATCAATATACATCAGCTTCCAACTTGTTTAAGCACAATACATCAAGATTTACCACTGTCAAGAAATATTTTTAACAACAAAACAACAAATCTTTTTCTTGTTTTCTTTTTCAATTCAAGTGGCTCTTACTTTTTCAAAACAATGTACCTTTCTCCTTAGTTCATTAGTTCCACTCAAAAGCCAAACCACCATACCACACTTCAACTTTTATAAAGTTCATAACCATTTCAGGTGCGCACGAGAGGTAAAAGGTTCAAATAGATGGTCAATTCAAACAAATGGGTAAGGATCGTAATGTGGTTACCAAAGAAATAAGATTGAATGCTCAAAGGGGTTAACCAAGATACATAACAATTAGGTGGGTAAAAGCATATAACAAGCTCAATAAAGAAACACCTATATCACTTCCAAGATTGAATAAAACTACTATTTCGCTTTGCAAACACACGAGGCAAGTTCTAGACATCAAATGCAATATAATGAATAATACAAAACCTCACACACACATGGCACATAACTCACTCAGGATCGGACTCATCAAGACACTCTTGTCAAAGTAGTTAAGTCAAGTTAGACCATAAAATTTAAGGTACTTATACAAGAGTAAAAGACTGAGCCTAAGTGTCACAAGTAAAGCACTCACTATTCTCAAGGTATAATAAAATCAAGAGATATTGCCTTCAATTCAAATCATAGCACAAGGTTTCCTACTCCTAAAAAAAATTAAAAAATTAACTACACCAGGTTCAAATAAAACCCTTGAAAAAGAACCGTGACACAAAGAAAAACCAAGGGGGGCTTGTTGTCACGACCCCAAATCCTAACAGGTCGTGATGGCGCCTATCGTGGAACTGGGCTAGCCAACCATCACATAACTACACATTTATTTTAATATAATTTCTCAAATCATTAATAACCAGCATAATAAGTATAAAAATTCCTCTAAGTCCCTAAGCAAGCATAATATAATCTGACCGTCTAAACAAATCCCCCAGAACTGGAGTCAACTGATCACGAGCATCTAAGAATAGTACTAACACTGCAAATGTCATAAAACAATGTCTCAGAGCAAAAGACTAAATACTAATGAAGGAAGGGAAATGGAGAAGCTGTGGATAGGGGTGTTCATGGTTCGATTTGGATCGGTTTTTCCTTAAAAAGAAACCAAATCAAGTAAGTCGGTTTTTCAAATATTAGAACCAAACCAAACCAATTAAGTCAGTTTTTTCTCGATTAGGTTTAGGTCGGTTTTTCGGTTTTTTTGGTTATTTATCGGTTTTTTCTTAAATATAAGACATACACTACCACACACATATTCCGACGATCACATTTTCAACGTGACACTATTAAATCAATTGCCCTCTGATAAATCTATTATTTACTAAAATATATTGATGATAATTGAATCAAATAGTGATGAATAATTTAAGGACTCAATTAAAAATATTTTGTTTATACATGAAATGGATTCTTACACTTAAAAAAAAAAAACTACCAATCAAACTAGAATATAAAGGTAAAGAATTGTACTAAAAGTGCAAACGGTTAACATTCACCATAAAATTTTTGAAACTTTGTATAAAAATATACATATATATAGGTGTAATAAAAAATTTGAAATAGCTACCTATAGTCGGTTTGGTTCGGTTATTTTTTGATTAAAACCAAAACCAAACCAAATATGATCGGTTTTTAAAATTCAAAACCAAAACCAAACCAAACCAAAAAGTATCGGGTTTTTGGTCGGTTTGGTTTGGTTTTCGGTTTGGTTCGGTTTTTCGGATTTTTATGAACACCCCTAGCTATGGACGCTGAACAACTACCTCGAAATCCCGAATGCTGACGATGAATGAACTCAGATGGCAACTGCTCAGAACCAGTACCTAGATCTGCACACAGAGGTGCAGGGTGTAATGATGAGTACGCCAACTCAGTAGTAATGAAAATAAAACAAGTCTGAAGATAAGAATCACACAGTACCAAACATCAATTCACAAATAGTAAAAATATTGAGTCTTAATAAAGTAAACATCTAGTACCTATGGTTGAAAACCGGTTTCCGTAAAAATCTTTTGAACAACTATATTCTCAAATGTTTCTCAGTAAACTCCCAAAAATCTCAGTATTAAAAATGAAGTGAATCATAATCAAAAGCTCAGCAAAATATCATTATCAACTGCCCCTCGAGCCAGATCATCACTCATAATCAGTCACTCAACACCTCACCATCACTCAGTAACAGTCACTCATACCTCCCAATCACTCATCACTCGCACTCAGTAGGTACCTGCGCTCACTGGGTGTGTGTACAGACTCCGGAGGGACTCATACAACCCAAGCTCTATAAACAAGACAAATCATGGCATCAATCACTCAGGCTATCGGCTTCTCGCATATCATAACATCCTCACAATATTGGCCCTCGGCCTCACTCAGTCAGACACTCTCAACATGCCAGTCGGGCCATAAATAAACAGGGTTCTCGACCCAAAACAGTATTTCATTTCAAGAAATAATATCAATAAACTCTGAGTTTCAAAACAAATTTAGTAAGAAAGACTGAGTGCAAAATCATAATTTATAAGTGAGGAATATCAGTAAAGTAGTTCCCAAGGGGTTAGAACAGATCAGCACTAGGCCCCAAACATGGCTTACAACCCAAATATATCAAAACGTAGTAATACTATAAAACATATTCTTTAAAAGCAGTTTCGCAACTCAATAGTTTCCCAAAAAGGAACATCTTTCAAACTTTCCAATTCGTGCACGCCCCACACTCGTCATCCAGTGTGTGCGTCACTCCAAATCCGTGAAAGGATATAAAGTCCGGGGTTTCATACCCTCAGGACAGAATTTAAATACATTACTTACCTCAAACTAGCCCGAAAAGCTACTCCGCAACATGTTTTCCCCTTGAATCAACTTCCGAGTGCTCCAAATCTATCAAGTTCAGATTTTTTTCACATCAAAATATGCTAGAGGAATGAAACCCAATCGAAAAATATCAACTTTATGCACAAAACCCGACCCCTGGTCCCACATCTCGAAACTCGACAAACGTTATACCAAAATGATCCTCATCATCTCACGAGTCCGTACATATAAAGAACTCTGAAATCGGAGTCCGATTGACCACTCAAATCACCTCTAAAAGGTATCTTAAACTCAAGCCCTAGTTTCCCCTTTTTCCACTGATTTTCCCTAATTAAACACTGCTAATTTGGTCCTTAATCACATATAATCGAGTTAATGAGTCCAAGAATCTTACCTCGATGAAGAACAAGCGTTTCCCTCTTCAAAATCCCTAAAAAAGCTCTAATCCCGTTTAAAAATGGTGGAAAAGTGGGCAAGGGTCGCGAATTGATTTAATATATACTGCCTAGGTATTTCTTCATCGCGATCGCGGACATCAGGTCGCGATCGCGAAGAGAAATTTCACAGCCTCACTATTTAACCTTATGCGATTGCGAATAACACCACGCGATCGCGATTCATTATGCCTCAAACTAACGCGATCGCGGTCCTATCCACGCGACCGCGTAGCACAACTGGCCATCCCCCACACGCGTCTCTCTATCTCTACGCGATCGCACTGCTTAAGCTGTGTCACGACCCAAATTCTAATTCAAGTCGCGATGGCACCCAACAACGGGGTTAGGCAAGCCGATATAACCTTCACTAAGTGATACCTTTCCCATTCGATCAAACAAATCAGTAATTACCAGTTTAAAACAACTAACGTGATACTAGCCTTGAGTGAAGGTAAAATCATAGTAAATACAAGTCCGAAATAAAACATATACATAGATATACAACCCAAAACCCAAAATATATACCGCGTGTGTGCCAGGAACTAGTGTCACGGGCAACTACAAAATATACAATGACTACAATATATACAGGGTCTCAGTCTGAATGAAATAGACAGAGAGTATAACAAAAGAAACTCCAGGGTGCTGCTAGGAAGTCGCCAGGAAAGCGGCTCACCGTGAAGTATGACCACACTATCAATATCTAGC
Source organism: Nicotiana undulata (assembly GCA_005239495.1). Lineage (NCBI taxonomy): Eukaryota > Viridiplantae > Streptophyta > Magnoliopsida > Solanales > Solanaceae > Nicotiana > Nicotiana undulata. The sequence continues at coordinate 12,425 of ML296349.1, forward strand.
ACCGACCTGAAAATCAGATGGACCAGCCTCCGGACCTGTACAGTCAAGTACAAAAAAGGAAAGAAAGTGCAGCATGAGTACATATATATAAATATGTACCCAGTGAGTATCCTGTCTAAACTCGAAGAAGTAGTGATGAGAGGTCAACTAGATAATCACTAAGGTCCAGCAACATAATATAGAATGAGATAAGGCTAAAGCAATAGGCATGTGAAACAGTAAACAGCAAGTATATGAACACATAATGTAACACAAGTAAGAACACCAAGTACCAATTCCTCTTATTGAATAATACCTTGCCAATACTGTCATATGTGATCCAAACCCAAGTGTACATATACCGACACAGACAAGACACCCGGCTGGAGTCATAAGGTAGGTCATAAGGACTGAGGTCATAAGCTCCCCACGATCGCGAATCATACCTGCGACTCGTGTGCTGAATTGATGGTAATAAGCTCCCCACGATCGCGCATCATGCCTGCGACTCGTATGATGACTCGATAGTAATAAGATCCCCACGATCGCGCATCATGCCTGCACTCGTGTGCTGACTCGATGGTAATAAGCTCCCCACGATCGCGCATCATGCCTGCGACTCGTGTGCTGACTCGATAGTAATAAGCTCCCCACGATCGCGCATCATGCCTGCGACTCGTGTGCTGACTCGATAGTAATAAGCTCCCCACGATCGCGCATCATGCCTGCGACTCGTGTGCTGACTCGATAGTAATAAGCTCCCCACGATCGCGCATCATGCCTGCGACTCGTGTGCTGACTCGATAGTAATAAGCTCCCCACGATCGCGCATCATGCCTGCGACTCGTGTGCTGACTCGATAGTAATAAGCTCCCCACGATCGCGCATCATGCCTGCGACTCGTGTGCTGACTCGATAGTAATAAGCTCCCCACGATCGCGCATCATGCCTGCGACTCGTGTGCTGACTCGATAGTAATAAGCTCCCCACGATCGCGCATCATGCCTGCGACTCGTGTGCTGACTCGATAGTAATAAGCTCCCCACGATCGCGCATCATGCGTGTGACTCGTGTGCTGACTCGATAATAATAGTATTCACATGTAGGTACCTACGGGTACCGACTCGACCGTGAACTCAACAGGATTGTGTCAATATCATATCACTGATATCCAATTAAGATTTACATCATCATATTTTTACCTCTCCCATGTCATTCAACAATAAACACAATTTATAATACATACAATGGTTCAAATAAGGCACGAAATGGCATGCTCGTGGGTCCTACGGCTACCCGACATAGCAATATAGTCGCCATGTACGGACTCTCGTCACTTGGTACGTACGCGGACCCCTCAATGTGTACACATAGCGAACAAGGAACCTACGGGGACATTTCCCCCTTACAAGTTTGGAAAGGAGACTCACCTCATGACGATATCACCCCTCGGGTCAAGGATGCGCCCGAATCTCCGAAATTCACCCTCGACGGCTCGCAACTAACCAAACATGGTATAATTGAATTAATTTAGGCTCCAAGAAGAATAATTAACAAGAAATCCTAAAATTAAGCATTCTTGACCATTTCCGAAATTTCGACCCCGGGCCCACACATTTGGATTTCAAAAATTCTTGAAGGAATCACCTACCCGAAGTCTAAGGATCGAAGTTATGTGATTTATACAAGGATTCATAGCCTCAAATGAATAATTCACCAATTTATTCAAAGCCCTAGAATTTCTATCCAAATTTTATGATTTTTGATTCTTTAGGAATTAAACCCGTTGAATTCTATGCATAATAGTGAAAAATAGAAGAGAATTACTTACCTCTACAGTGGGTGGTCGTGGGAGGTGTTGCTCAAACTTGGATGCTCTCTAATGGAGGTTGATGGTGGATAAAAATGAAGAAAACCCGTATTTTTGGACATTTAAAGGGGCTGGCAACAGTGATTTCCGCACCTGCGACCTTGGGACCGCAGGTGCGGTCTCGCACCTGCGAGAATATCCTCGCCCCTGCGGAAAAGGGCCTGGGACCCTGGGCATCGCACCTGCGGAGAAGGAGTCCGCACCAGCGGTCCCGCTCCTGCGGAAGAAGGGCCGCGCCTGCGATGGGGGTCTTACCTGCGAGGGCTGGACCGCAGGTGCGGAGTCGCACCTGCGGACTCGCACCTGCGGTCCGCAGGTGCGGTCACACCAGAAGTAGCTGCACTAACAATGGTTTTTGGCCTCGTGCGGGGTCCGGGAGGCACCTGGGCCCACCCGAGCTCCCGTCAAAACATACCAACAGGTCCCAAATCATTATACGGACTTGCTCGAGCCTACGGAACACTCATAACATCACTAAAACTCAAAATCACCCTCCAAAACCCCTGAAATCATAAATTAATAACTTTGAAATTTCTAGAATTCATTTCATTGTGTCGAACGAGTCTATACTACTCGGAATGACCTCAAATTTTGCAGACAAGTCATAAATGACTATACGGAACTATTCCGGTCCCGGAATTCCGTTCGGACTTCAATAGCATAAAGTCCCGTTTCAAGCCAAATTCCAAACTTAAGGAAATCCTAATTTCCATTTCGGGCGACGAAATTCTCCCGGGTCGTCAGAAACCCGAGCCGAACATACGCCCAAGTCCAAAATCATCATACGGAGCTACTGGAGCTGTCAGAACTCGATTCCGAGGTTATTTGCTCCAAATGTTGACCGAAGTCAAACTTGGCCAAATAGGCCAACCTTAAGGAACCAAATGTTCCTAAACCACTCAAATCATTTCCAAATCCCGAAGCACCCGCTCTCGCAAGTCATAAAGCACGCGTAGCCGCTATGGAAGGTTTCAATTAAGGGAACGGGGTTGTAATACGCAAAACGACCGGCTGGGTTGTCACAAGCTGCCTAACCTCTGCGATCGCGAACACTCTTATGCGATCGCAGAGAGTAAAATACTTCCCCTCTCAATTTGAACTACGCGATCGCGATTCCTCACGCGATCGCAGTGAAGGATTTCCTGCTGTACAAAAACCAGAAAAACCAGCAATTCTCTAAGGCCCGAAAATTTCTGTTTGATCAATTGAAACACACCCGAGGCCCTTGGGACCTCAACCAAACCTACCAACATATCCCATAACATCATTCAAACTTAGTCGAGCCCTCGAAACACTAAAAACAACATCAAAACACCAAAACCACATCAAATTCAAGCCTATGAACTTTGAAATTCCTAAATTCCACCAACGATGCCGAAACCAACCAAAACACCTCCGATTGACCTGAAATTTTGAACACATATAAAAAATGGCATTACGAACCTGTTCCAATGGTTGGAATTCCATTACGAACCCGATAGCCTATTTTCTACTACCAACCGAAAATCGCCAAAAACTAACTTTCGCCAATTCAAGCCTAATTCTACACCGGACATCACAAAAAATATTCTGAACACACTCCTAAGTCCCAAATAACCTAACGAAGCTATCCGAGGCATAATATCTGTATTCCGAGGTCGTTTACCAATAAGTCAGCTCTCAGTTGACTTTTCCAACTATAAAGCTATTTTTAGAGACTAAGTGTCTCGATTCTCACTACAACTATTCTGAACCCAAGCCAACCGGCTCCAACACATCATAAACAGTATAACCAACCTATGACAAGGAAGAAACAGTAAATATAATGCAGATTCTACGGAACGACCGGCTGGGTCGTTACATTCTCCCCATCTTAAACAAAGTTTCGTCCTCGAACGGGTCTTGAAACATACCTGGAGTCTCAAACAAGTGAGGATATCTGCTCTGCATCTCCCGCTCGGTCTCCCAAGTAGCCTCCTCCACTGGCTGACCTCTTCACTGTACCTTTACTGAAGCTATATCCTTAGACCTCAACTTTCTGACCTGACGAGCTAAAATAGCCACTGGCTCAACCTCATATGACATATCACCCTCCAGCTGAACTGTGCTGAAGTCTAAAAATGAGACGGGTCTCCAACATACTTTCGGAGCATCGACACATGAAATACCAGATGAATACTCGATAGGCTAGGTGGCAAGGCAAGTTTATAAGCCACCTCTCCAACCTTCTGAAGTACCTGAAAAGGACCAATAAATCAGGGACTCAGCTTTCCCCTCTTTACGAACCTCATAACACCCTTCATGGGTGACACCTTCAGCAGTACCTTCTCTCCTACCATGAAAGACACATCCCGGACCTCCCGGTCCGCATAGCTCTTTTGCCTAGACTGCGCCGTGCGATGTCGCTCGTGAATCAACTTCACCTTCTCCAACGCATCCTGAACCAAATTTGTGCCCAATAGCCTAGCCTTACCCTGCTCAAACCAACCAACCGGATATCTACACCTCTTACCATATAGAGCCTCATACGGGGCCATCTGAATACTGGACTGGTACCTATTATTATATGCAAACTCCGCAAGTGGCAGAAGCTGATCCCATGAACCCCCAAAATCAATCACACATGCAGGCAACATATCCTCCAAAATCTGAATAGTCTGCTTCGACTGCCCGTCGGTTTGGGGATGATATGATGTGCTCAACTCTACCTGAGTACCCATACCTCTTTGTACAACCCTCCAAAACTGAGTACCTCTGTCAGAAATGATAGAAACCGGAACTCCATGCAATCGGACAATCTCCCTGATGTAGATTCCAGCTAACCTCTCCGAAGTATAAGTAGTACTGACAGGAATAAAGTGCGCGGACTTGGTCAACCAATCCACAATGACCCAAATAGCATCAAAACCCTTCGAAGCATGTGGAAGCCCAACTACAAAGTCTATGATAATCCTCTCCCACTTCCATTCCGGAATATCTAACCTTTGAAGTAACCCACCTGGTCGCTAGTGCTCATACTTGACCTGCTGGCAGTTGAGACACCATGCTACATACTCAACAATATCTCTCTTCATCCGCCTCCACCAATACTGCTGTCTCAGATCCTGATACATCTTCGCGACACCCGGATGGATGGAATACCGCGAGCTGTGGGCCTCTGCTAATATCAACTCTCTAAGTCCCTCCACATTGGGCACGCAAATACGTCCCTGCATCCTCATAACTCCGTCATCACCAATAGTCACATTCCTGGCATCGCCTCGACGGACCCTGTCCTGAATAACTAACAAGTGTCGGTCATCATACTGGCGTGCTCTAATCTGATCATAAGAGAAGTCCGGGAAGCCATGCTAGCTAATACCCGCGGAGGATCTGACAAATCCAATCTCACCATCTGACCCGCTAAAGCCTGAACATCAAGTGCTAAAGGTCGCTCTGCTACTGAAAGGTAAGCTAGACTCTTCAAACTCTTGGCTCTGTGACTCAAAGCATCGGCCACTACACTGGCCTTCCCCGGATGATACAAAATAGTGAGGTCATAATCCTTGAGAAGCTCTAACCACCTTCTCTGACGCAAATTCAAGTCCTTCTGCTTCAACAGATACTGCAAACTACGATGATCAGTGAAAATCTCACACTGCACTCCATACAAATAATGGCGCCAAATCTTCAAGGCATGAACAATGACAGCTAACTCAAGATCGTGCACTGGATAATTCTTCTCGTGCACCTTCAACTGTCTGGACGCGTAGGCAATCACCCTACCTTCCTGCATCAGCACTGCTCCCAAGCCAACTCTAGAAGCATCACAGTAGACTGTATAAGAACCCGAACCAATAGGCAAAGCTAGTACCGGGGCTGTGGTCAATGCTGACTTGAGCTTCTGAAATCTCTCCTCACACTCATCGGACCATCTGAATGGAGCACCCTTCTGGGTTAATCTTGTCAAAGGGGAACCAATAGAAGAGAATCCTTCCACAAAGCGACGGTAATATCCCGCCAAACCAAGGAAACTCTTAATCTCTGTAGCTGAGGACAGTCTGGGCCAACTCTGCACCGCCTCAATCTTCTTCGGATCAACCTGAATACCCTCACCAGACACCACATGCCCGAAGAAAGCTATTGTACCAAGCCAAAACTCACACTTGGAGAACTTTTCATAAAGCTTCTCCTCCATCAACCTCTGCAACACAACCCTCAAATGCTGAGCCTGCTCTTCCTGGCTACGAGAATATACTAGGATGTCATCAATGAACACAATGACGAAAGAATCAAGATAAGGCTGAAACACGCTTTTCATCAATTGCATGAACGCGACTGGGGAATTGGTAAGCCCAAATGACATAACCAGAAACTCAAAATGACCATATCTGGTCCTGAAAGCAGTCTTCGGAATGTCAGAATCCCGACTCTTCAGCTGATGATACCCGGATCTCAAATCAATCTTAGAGAACACTCTAGATCCCTGAAGCTGGTCAAACAAGTCATCAATACGGGGCAAAGGATATCGGTTCTTCACCGTAACCTTATTCAGCTGACGATAATCAATACACATGCGCATGGAGCCATCCTTCATTTTCACAAACAACACCGGTGCACCCCAAGGTGACACACTAGGCCAAATGAACCCCTTATCTAAGAGTTCCTGAAGCTGCTCTTTCAACTCCTTCAACTACGCTGGTGCCATATGATAAGGTGGAATATAGATAGGCTGGGTGCCTGGCACCAAGTCAATACCAAAATCAATGTCCCTGTCAGGTGGCATGCCTGGAAGGTCTGCAGGGAATACATCCGGAAAATCACGGACCATGGGAACATAATCAACAGAAGGAGTCTCACTACTAACATCCCTCACAAAAGCAAGATAAGATTCACATCCTTTCTCAACCATACGCTGAGCCTTCAAATAAGAAATCACTCTGCTAGGCACATGCTCAATAGACCCTCTCCACTCAACTCTCGGAACTCCGGGCATAGCTAGGGTCACGGTCTTAGCGTGACAATCAAGAATAACATGACATGGGGATAACCAATCCATGCCTAGTATCACATCAAAATAAACCATGCTGAGCAACAACAAGTCTACTCGGGTCTCCAGACCCCCAATGTATATCACACACGATCGGTACACACGGTCCACAACAATAGTATCACCCACCGGAGTCGAAACATGACCAGACGTAACTAAAGACTCACGAGGCATACTCAGAAAGTGAGCAAAATACGACAAAACATAAGAGTATGTGGAACCAGGGTCAAATAAAGCCAAAGCATCACTGTGACAGACTGAGATAGTACCTGTAATCACCGCATTGGAAGCCATATCATCAGGTCTAGCTGGGAGTGCATAGATACGTGGCTGGCCTCCACCTGCTCGACCTCCCCCTCTAGGGCGGCCTCTAGCTGCCTGACCACCACCCCTGGATGCCTGGGTAGGTGGTGAAGTGACTGGGGCTGATGTCGAGGGCTGAACCCTCTGCTGAGATGAACTACCAGGACGACGAGGAAACTGCCTCCACCCATGTACAAACTCTCCACACTCGAAACAACTACCTAGAGCTGGAGACGGGGACTGAAGAGAACCCCTACCACCATGATAACCACCAGATGAACCATGCATAGAAGAGCCCTGAAATGATGATGCTCTGGAGGAGCTCTGAGATGGAAGGGAACTAAAGGATGAACGTTCCGGATGGGAACTGAGAGGACCCTGCCTAAAAGATGCACCACTATAAGTTGCACGGGCTGGCTGAGGAGGTCTAAATGGACGACCTCTGTTGTGCTGAAACTTCCCTCTAGAAGGGTCACCACTGAAGCTACCTGATCCCCGAGGCCTCTTGTCCTCCCTCTCCTCACGCTCCTGCCTGCGAATTGACTCGATATCCCGAGTAATGTCAACAACCTGCTCGAATGTAGCTCCAGACACTCTCTCCCTTGTCATCAAAATCCGAAGCTGATACGTGAGGCCATCTACAAACCTCCTGATCCTCTCCCTATTAGTAGGGACTAACCAATAAGCATGCCGAGCCAACTTAGAAAACCGCATCTCGTACTGTGCAACTGACAGCTCTCCCTGGTGCAACTGCTCAAACTGCCTGTGCTGCTCCTCTTTGTGGGACTGAGGAATATACTTCTCCAAAAAGATCATGGAGAACTGCTGCCATGTGAGGGGTGTTGAACCAATAGGCCTACGCCTCTCAAATGCCTCCTACCAAGTGAAAGCAGCACCAACAAACTGAAACGTAGCAAACGAGACCCCACTGGTCTCCAAAATACCAGCAGTACGGAGTATCCTCTGGCACTTATCTAGAAAACCGTAGGCATCCTCATCCTCTGTGCCGCTGAAAGTCAGAGGCTGAAGTCTACTGAACCTCTCCAACCTATGCTGCTCATCCTCGGGCATAGCTAGGACTACATAGTCCTGAATTGGGACAACCGGATAGGTCGGGACTGCCCCCGGCGCCTGAAAACCATGTGCAACCTACTCAGGTGTCCGGGCAGCTGGAGTTTGTGTGCCTCCCCCGGCTTGAGATGTAGCGGCAGTAGTAGACACAACAACCGCTTGGGCCAAGCTAGTACACACTGTCAGAATCCGAGCCAGGGTCTCCTGAAGACCCGGTATGACAATAGGCTCTGCCGGTGCCTGAGCCTGTCCCGCTGGAGCACCCTCGGCGGGAACTTGGTCTTGAATAGTAGGGGGATCCACTTGTACTGTCCCAGCTGCTGCATGGGATGGCCCCCTAACTCCACCACGGCCTCGACCCCTTGTGGGTCTGGCTGGTGTCTGGTCACCCTGATCCGTAGCGTGTGTCCTCACCATCTATGAGAGAATGAAACAATAGGAGTTTAGATTTCAAGAACCAATAGAATGGCACGACAAAGTTCAAGAAAATCAGATTTTTCCTAAGAGTTCTATAGCCTATCGAAGATAAGTACAGACGTCTCTGTACCGATCCGCAAGACTCCACTAAACCTGCTCATGACCGTTGAGTCCTATGTAACCTAGAGCTCTGATACCAACTTGTCACGACCCCAAATCCTAACAGGTCGTGATGGCGCCTATCTTGGAGCTAGGCTAGCCAACCATCACATAACTATACATTTATTTTAATATAATTTCTAAAATCATTAATAACCAGCATAATAAGTATACAAATTCCTCTAAGTCCCTAAGCAAGCTTAATATAATTTGATCGTCTAAACAAATCCTCCAGGACTGGAATCAACTGATCACGAGCATCTAAGAACAGTACTAACATTGCTAATGTCATAAAAAAATGTCTCAGAGCAAAAGACTAAATACTAATGAAGGAAGGGAAATGGAGAAGTTGTGGACGCTGAACAGCTACCTCGAAATCCCGAATGCTGACGATGAATGCACTCAGATGGCTACTGCTCAGAACCAGTACCTGGATCTGCACACAGAGGTGCAGGGAGTAATGATGAGTACGCCAACTCAGTAGTAATGAAAATAAATCAAGTCTGAAGATAAGAATCACACAGTACCAAACATCAATTCATAAATAGTAAAAATACTGAGTCTTAATAAAGTAAACATCTAGTACCTATGGTTGAAAACCAGTTTACGTAAAAATCCTTTGAACAACTATATTCTCAAATGTTTCTCAGTAAACTCCCAAAAATCTCAGTATTAAAAATTAAGTGAATCATAATCAAAATCTCAGCAAAATATCATTATAAACTGCCCCTCGGGCCAAATCATCACTCATAATCAGTCACTCAACACCTCACCATCACTCAGTAACAGTCACTTAGCACCTCTCCATCACTCAGTAACAGTCACTCATACCTCCTAATCACTCATCACTCGGCACTTGACACTCACACTCAATAGGTACTTGCGCTTACTGGGGGTGTGTATAGACTCTGGAGGGGCTTCTACAGCCCAAGCGCTATAAACAAGCCAAATCATGGCATCAATCACTCAGGCTCTCAGCCTCTCTCATATCATAACATCCTCACAATATTGGCCCTCGGCCTCACTCAGTCAGACACTCTCTACATGCCACTCGGGCCATAAATAAACAGGGTTCTCGACCCAAAACAGTAATTCATTTCAAGAAATAATATCAATAAACTCTGAGTGTCAAAACAAATTTAGTAAGAAAGACTGAGTGCAAAATCATAATTTATAAATGAGGAATATCAGTACAGTAGCCCCCAAGGGGTTAGAACAGATCGGCACTAGTCCCCAAACATGGCTTACAACCCAAATATATCAAAACATAGTAATACTATAAAACATATGCTTTTAAAGCAGTTTCGCAACTCAATAGTTGCCCAAAAAGGAACATCTTTCCAAATTTCCAATTCATGCACGCCCCACACTCGTCATCCAGCGTGTGCGTCACTCCAAATCCGTGATAGGATGTAAAGTCCGGAGTTTCATACCCTCAGGACAAGATTTAAAGACATTACATACCTCAAACTAGCCCGAAAAGCTACTCCGCAACACGTTTTCCCCTCAAATCAACTTCCGAGTGCTCCAAATCTATCAAGTTCAGATTTTTCACATCAAAATATTCTAGGGGAATGAAACCCAATCGAAAAATATCAACTTTATGCACAAAACCCGAAGTTAGCCAAAACCCGACCCTTGGGCCCACATCTCGGAACTTGACAAACTCTATATCAAAACGATCCTCATCATCTCACGAGTCCGTACATATAAAGAACGCTGAAATCAGAGTCTGATTGACCCCTCAAATCACCTCTAAAAGGTCTCTTAAACTCAAGCCCTAGTTTCCCCCTTTTCCACTGATTTTCCCTGATTAAACACTGTTAATTTGGTCCTTAATCACACATAATCGGGATAATGAGTCCAAAAATCTTACCTAAATGAAGAACAAGCGTTTCCCTCTTCAAAAACCCTCAAAAAGCTCTAATCCCGTTTAAAATTATTGGAAAAGTGGGCAAGGGTCGCAAATTGATTTAATATATACTACCCATGTTTTTCTTCATCGCGATCGCAGACATCAGGTCACGATCGCAAAGAGCAATTTCACAGCCTCACTATTTAACCTTATGTGATCGCGAATAACACCACATGATCGCGATTCATTATGCCTCAACCCAACGCGATTGCGGTCCTATCCACGCGACCGCGTAGCACAACTGACAAGCCCCCACATGCGCCTCTCTATCTCTACGCGATCACATGAACTCCCATGTGATCGCACTGCTTAAGCTGCCCAACCTCTGCGATCGCGAACACACTTATGCGATCGCAGAGAGTAAAATCCTTCCCCTCTCAATTTGAACTACGCGATCGCGACTCTCCTCACGCGATCGCAGTGAAGGATTTCCTGCTGTACAAAAACCAGAAAAACCAGCAATTCTCTAAGGCCCGAAAATGTCCGTTTGATCAATCAAAACACACCCGAGGCCCTCGGGACCTCAACCAAACCTACCAACATATCCCATAACATAATTCAAACTTAGTCGATCCCTCGAAACACTAAAAACAACAGCAAAACACCAAAATCACATCAAATTCAAGCCTATGAACTTTGAAATTCCTAAATTCCACCAACGGATCCGAAACCAACCAAAACACCTCCAATTGACTTGAAATTTTGCACACATATCAAAAATGGCATTACGAATCTGTTCCAACTGTTGGAATTCCATTCCGAACTCGATAGCCTATTTTCTACTACCGATCGGAAATCGCCACAAACTAACGTTCGCCAATTCAAGCCTAATTCTACACCGGACATCACAAAAATATTCTGAACACACTCCTAAGTCCCAAATCACCTAATGAAGATATCCGAGCCATAATATCCGTATTCCGAGGTTGTTTACCAATAAGTCAACTATCAGTTGACTTTTCTGACTATAAAGCTATTTTTAAGAGACTAAGTGTCTCGATTCTCACTAGAATCATTCTGAACCCAAGCCAACCGGCTCCAACACATCATAAATAGTATAACCAACCTATGACAAGGTAGAAACATTAAATATAATGCAGATTCTACGGAACGACCGGCTGGGTCGTTACACTTGTTATACTACCTAACAAAAGAAAATATTTTTGTCTTTTTTCTTCGACTTTAATCCCTCAAGAAACCTGTCGATGATATCCATCGCCGGGAAAAATCGATAATTTTAATTTTTTTTAATGTTTTTTCAATTTTTTTCTATCTCTAACTACTAAAACTAAGCCAAAACAAACACATATACATATAAACATACATACATATATCCCCCACCCCACACTTTAAGTTGTGGCATGTCCCCATGGTGCATAATTAAAAAATATAAGGTAAAGGAAACTTCCATGAACATCTCGTCGGGGTCTGAGTCGAAGTCGGGCTCCATTCCTCGCCTCCGAACTAATTCACACATCCATGCATACATCTTCTTCTCAGTCTTCTTCGGTTATACCCAACACTTATCTTTCTCGTTTACCGTAGCCTTCTCTTTCGAGCCCTTCACTTTCCACTCAACACTGGCAAGATTTTTGTCCTTTTGTGCCCCATTTTCTACATCCATCTTAAAAGACACAATCTCCTCACCCACTCTAATCATGAGTTTTCTCCCATGTATATCTAATATAAATCTACCCGCCGCTAAGAATGGTCTTCCTAAGATGAGGGGCACTTCCTTGTTTTCCTCCATATTCACCACTTTAAAATCCATAGGAAATACGAACTTATACCCCCCAACTAACACATCTTCTACTATCCCCTTGGGTATTATAGTCGTTTGGACTGCCAACTGCAAAGATGTGGGTGGAGACCTTATCTCTGCAATCTCCTTCTCCAGTTTACTGTAGATAGATAGATGAATTAAATTAATTAAGGCACCAGAATCACACAAGGATTTATCAAAATGAATAGTTCCTACAGAGCAAGGTATAGTAAAACTCCCTGGATCTCCACACTTTTGTGGGAGTTTATTTTGCAATATCGCTCTACAATGCTCTATGAGTGTAATGACCCGACCGATCGTTTTGAGCTCTAGCGTGTCGTTCAGCAGTTGTAAGTCATGAACAACTTCGTTTCAGATACTATGACTTGTGCGTATGGTTGGAGTTGAAATTCAGGAAGTTCGGAGTTAAATTGGAAGGAAAATTTTCATTTCAGAAGCCTTAAGTTGGAAGAATCGACTAAGACTGGAATTTGGAGTAAACGACATCGGAATCAGGATCTGAAGGTTCCAGCAGGTTCGTATGATGATTTTGGACTTGGTCACATGTCCGAATCGGGTTTTGGATAACCCGGGAGCGTTTCAGCGTATATTGTGGAAGTCAGCATTTTTGAAGGAATTTCCTAAGTTTGGCTTGAAGCGCATTTCAGTGATATTGATGTCCGTTTGGGATTTCGAGTTTGGGAATAGCTTCGTATGGTGATTCTGGAGTTGGGAGCGTGATCGGAAGTGAATTCGGATGTCCGGAGGTCATTTTGAAGTCATTTGGCTAAAGATAGAAACTTGAAGGTTTTGAAGAATCCGACCGGAAGTGGAAATTTTGATGTCGGGGTTGGAATGCGATTCTGGAAGTATGAGCAGGTCCGTAATGTCGAATATGACTTGCTTGCAAAATTTGGTGTCATTCCGAGTAGTATAGGTCGGTTCGACGCATTGTTAACGAATTCAAGAACTTAAAGTTCTTAAGTGTGATTCTAGGGGTTTTGAGGTGTGATTATGAGTTTTAGCATTGTTTTGGGTGTTCCGAAGGATCGAGAAAGTCCGTGGGATGATTTGGGACTTGTTTCTACTTTTGGTTTGGAGTTCGGAGGGCTCGGGTGAGTTTCAGATAGGTCTCGGGGTGTGTTAGGCAATCACAGCTGTTGCAGGTTCAGAGAATTTCAAATCTCTGAACCTGCCGATGCGGTCCGCGGTCCCCTTTTCGCAGCACGCGGTGGGAGTCCTCGCGGCCGCGGTCGCCTTGTGTGATACGTGGTGGAAGGCCTTCGCAGTCGCCTTAGCGCGCCCCGCGGTGGAGGGGGCCTTCGCGGTCCGCGGTCGTTTGGCGCGGTCCGCGGTGGGGAGCCTGAGAGGGGTATAAATAAGCGGGATTTTCAGTATTTTTATTCATTTTCAAGACCCCAAAACATAAGAAGCGATTTTTCCAAGCACTCCTTCCTCTCCAAAATGTTGGTAAGTGATTTCTAATTCATTTTCTTCACTCCTTAACTTCTTTTTCACACGATTTCATCCTAGAATCTAGGGTTTTCATGATGAAATTGGGAATTTTTGGTAAAACCTAAGAATATTGAAATTTGGGAATTTAGACCTCAAATTGAGGTCAGATTCCAACACCATTTACATATCCGGGCTCGGGGGCGAATGGGTAATCGGGTTTTGATCCGAACTTCGGGTTTGGACTGAGCGGGTTCGGGTTCGATTTTTTTTGACTTTTGGGAAAAACTTTAGAAAAACTCACTTCCATGCATTAGAACTAATTCGTTTAGCATTTGTTGATATAACTAAGTAACTTGTGGCTAGTTTCGAGTCCTTGGGAGACGAGTTTGGAGTTTCGGGCGCATTCTTGACCCAGGGAGTAGGTTCGACACGAGGTGAGTCTCCTTTCTAACCTTGTAAGAGGAAATTGTCCCCATAGGTGATCTAAATGCTATGTGTTAATGTTTGTGGGGGATACGTACGTACCAAGTGACGAGAGTCCGTATGTAGCGGCTATTATTGTTATGTCCGGGTAGTTAGGCCTACATCATGCCTTGTGTTTTTCCTAGAAATGAATTATATGCTCTTGAATTCATGATTTTATGTAGTATTGTTTCCCTGTGATTTATGGAATTTGATAATTTGAAGGAATTGTTTATGGAAAGTAATTTTAAAGGAATATTGTGTGTGCATGTGACCGCTTCGCAATTTACATTCCGCGAGCGGAGTGTGATTTTCCCCACTCTCATGGGAGCGGGCCGTACGCTACGATGAATTGAAAGATGCACTTATGGTTCGGGCCGTTCGACCCTCGGCAATGCACATATATAATTATTTTATGGCAAAGATGCGCTTTTGGTTCGGGCCGTTCGACCCTCGGCAGTGCACAAATATGATTATTTTTATGGCTCAGGCCGGTTGTCCTTATCCTGTATGCGCATGCTAAATTGTTAAATGATTTCATGGATAATGACTTGATAGATATTTGGGGAAAAATGAAGTAGAAATTATTTATTTACTTCCAGTGTTTATTGAATTGCAGTTACTTTTAAAGTTTACTATTTTTATTACCCTCGTATGCCTTTTGTGGATGTCATATATTGTTAAATTATATCGTTGGACCCTAGTGAGTGTCAAGTCGACCTCTCGTCACTACTTCTTCGAGATTAGACGGGATACTCACTGGGTACATATTTATTTATGTACTCATGCTACGCTTGTTGTGCATTTCTATTGCACAGATACTTTCATAGCAATGTGGCCGGCACCGGAGACTTAGGTGAGCTGCATTATCCGGAGGCAACCCGCAGCCGACAGAGTCTCCCTCGCATTGTATTTACTTTCATTTAAAATTTGCTTGTCCACTGGTATTTCGGACAAGCTTTGTAGAAATTGTAAAATTCTTAGAAATTGCTCATGTACTTGTGACACCGGGTTCTGGGATGTCATTGGGTTGTATTTTTAATAAATTGGAAAAGAAAAAAAAATGACTGTTGCTTTTACTTAATGGATTTTTATCTAGTTATTATGTATTAAAGGAAAAGATAACGATTTCGAAAATGTTAAAACAGGAATTTATTTCAACTAATTAATGATTGGCTTGCCTGACAGTGGTGTCCAGCGCCATCACGACCTTATGGATTTTGGGTCGTGACAATGAGCTTGACCATTGAGATCTCCTCTATTTTCCTTTTATTCGTAAGGATCTCTTTCAAGAATTTGGCATAAGCAGGCATATGTGAGAGCACTTTTGTGAATGGTAAGTTTACATGAACCTATTTCAGCACATCCAGAAATCTCCCAAACTGCTTGTCCAGCTTTTCTCTACTTTTCTTTTGGGAAGTGGTAGAGCATGCATATGCTTGCTCTCTTTAGGGTCCTCCCTTCTCGAGTTTTCTTCCTCCTCCTCCTCCTCCTCCTCCTCCCTCTCCTCCTCCTTCTCCTCCTCCTTCTCCTCCTCCTTCTCCTCCTCCTTCTCCTTCTCCTTCTTCTCCTTCTTCTTCTTCTTCTTCTTCTTCTTCTTCTTCTTCTTCTTCTTCTTCTTCTTATAAACATCTCCCTTCAGATGCTCCTCACTTTCTTTTTCAAGTCTCTTATCATTTTGGATTGGGGTGAGATCTTTCAACACTTTCCAACTTCTCAAAGTTACATCATTCACTATTTCTTTGGGATTTCTTTCAGTATCTGCAGGGAGATTCCTAGAATCCTCTCAGATAATAGAGTAGCTAGCTCCCCAACCTGTCTTTCCAGGTTTTGAAAACCCGTGCCCAGTTCTTTGATAGATGCATCATGTTCCCGTATAGCTAAGCTATGAGTTTCAAGCCTCTCCTCAGTTTTGATAATAAAGGCCTTCATTAGATCTTCCATACTGGAATTATTAAACTACGGAGGCTGATATTGCTGCCTCTGCTGATTTTGGAAGACTGGAGCTCCTTGTCCCTGGGGTATGGGTTATTGTGCTTCCGTGCATTTGCAGTACCCCCAAGTGAACTCCATGAAAAACCGGGGTGCCTCTGACCCATTGCATTAAAATTGTAGTTTCCCACAACATTTACTTCCTCAGTTGAGGCTTGACACTCATGAGTAGGGTGTGCTCTTCCACATATATCACACGCTGAGTGAGGCTAATTTTATATCGAGGCTAAGGTCAGCTTTTTATTTCTTTAGCCATAGCATCAAGTTGTACCCGCACTGATGTTTTAGCATCAACTTGGTGAACACCAGTTGATCTTCTTCTTTCAGAACTCTCAGAGGGCCACTGATTAACATCTACAAATAACTCATCAAGAATTGTAACTATCTCCTCTGGAGTCATCTTCATCAAAGGGCTTCCAATTTCATTGCTCAATGTTCTACACGAGGCCGGTGTAAACCCTTCCCAAATGTCCTGGGGTTGCATCTAGAGTTCAATTCCGCTGTGTTGACACTTTCTAACTATCTCACTAAACCTCTCCCATGCTTCAAAAACAATTTTAGTCCCTTCCTGGCAGAAGTTATGGATTTCTCTTCTAATCTTGCCCGTCTTAGTTGTGGAGAAATATTTATCAAGAAATTTTCTGGTCATCTCCTCCCATGTTCTAATTGATCTATTGGGCAAGATCCAAAGACACTCCTTCGCATCATCTTTAAGTGAAAAGGGGAATTCCCTTAAGTACACTACATCATATGACACCCCATTGTATTGAAAGTTGCTCATAATCTCCTCGAAGTCCATTATATGTGTGTTTTGATTTTTGATTGGCTTCTTTCTAAAGACACAACAATTTTGAAGGGTTTAAAACAACCCTTGCTTCAACTCGAAATTGTTTGCTACAATTGGAGGTGGTCTAACACTTGATAATCCTTGATTGTAGACCGGTCTAGCATAATCTCCAAGTGGTCTCCCATGTCTGGGAGCTATATTTCTGAACCGGTCTGCATCCAAGGGTTGTTGTTGATTAATTCTGTGACCCCTATCTGCTTCATATATATTTTGTGCATCTCTTATAGACGCTTTCTCAGCATCCCGTGCAACTTTTTCTCAATGTTGGGTTGCCTCTCTTGTAGCCAAATCTACATTATCATCATCGTTGCCAGCCATAGTTTCTTGGGTTGAGGATTGCCCAACCATTTCTAGCTTCCCGGTGAGATCTCTTCCCATCCTCAGTTGTCGTAGTTTTGTTTCTAACTCTGGCTCGTATGGTAGCACTTCTTTCGCAGAAGCTCGAGTCATGCACCAATCTTAACCTGTAACCTGCGCACATACAAAGAACACCAACCGTAAAAAAGGAAAAATAAAATAAAAAGAAAAAAAATCCTGAATTAGCACTACAAACTATTTCAAACACTATTGATTGCCAATCCCCGACAACAACACCAAAATTTGACGAGCGCAAAACACACACTTAAATTATGCCCGCTAATCAAATATAGTATAGTATAATATCGTATCCACATGGATTGGAGTTAAACAATATTTTCGTAGTTTCTAGCTTGATTTCTATCCAGGAGGATCAATATTTGAGATTTATATGATTAATAACTAAAGTTAACTAAAAATCTAAAGCTATTGACTAATGACTATCGAGACAAAGAATAAGCAAATAAGGTTATTAATGGGAGAAGATAGGGTTTTGATAGGATATGTCCAAGATAACTTTTTGGGATATAACTCTAGATAATTCACTTCTAATGTTCAAGTGATTCTCTCGAATTCACTCAATTATTAGTTCAAACGTTTAGCAAAAACTCCTCTTTCGATTAAGTCTTAGCCTCACGAGATGAGCCAATTTAAGCACGTGAAGATATGCAAGAATGCGCAGTGGATTGGTCTTTAGGAAAACCTCTTTCGATTATTCTCTTAACTAGGCTTAATCAATGATTCAACTAGCGTCTTTCGATTACTTAGAAGAATCTACGAACTCAACCAACAATATAATGCAAAGATATCACAAGTCATGCCTCTCTTAACTACATGAACTAGTGAATATAAATGCAACAATTAAATCATCCAAAATGGTTCAATACATAAAACTAGAGTTATATTTCACAAACAATCATCAATACACACCAAATCCATCCAACCCTAAAGGGAACTACTCTATAGATATGGAGAAATTCATCACAAATATAATTAAAATACACGAAAAATCCAAACTCAGGTCTTGAGTGAGGAAGGAATAATGAAATCCTTGTGCTTGTGTTCTTCCAACTCCTCCTTAGCGTCCTTAGGTCTAAAATCTGTCAAAAAGTTCAGAAAATAACGTTTTCCATGTATTTATACCAATTAGGGTTGGGCCTAGATGAATCACCCTTTCCTAGCCGAAATAGGATTTTCACTTGATAAAATTTGTTCAGGCGCGCCGCATAGGGCGACGCGTCATGCCACACGCTAGTGGACTTCTTCAGGGGGCTCACACTTTTGACAACATGCCGGATTTGCACTGCTGCGGTGCCCCACGCGCCACTGTAGTGCAAAATTCTCAGGGTATTGCTTCAAACTTGATTTTTGATGTCCAGACTTGGTCCTCGATCCCCAAACATGATCCCAACTTAATCCCTTGGGCTTTTACTCAGACTTCAATGCTCCAAATAGCTGGAATTAGTTCCACAACATCTACATAGCTTGGAATCATTCCTACAAGGCATACAACACACAATAAGTGCAAAACACTATCAATTAAAGCTCAACACAAGTAAAGTGCAGTAAATTAGATTGCAATAAGCGACTAAAATACACAATTATAGCCTACCATCACTTACTTGTGAAGGAATGGAAAACTAAGGAATAGAAGATATGAATCCACTCGAAGTACCACCACTAGTACATATATTGAGGATGAGTTTGATGAAGTGGCTCCTAGACCAGCAAATAGAATCCTAATGGATTATGCTAGGCTTGACCACTTCAACTATGAATCTAGTGTCTGGAAACCCCCAGCAGCAGCCAACAACTTTGAAATCAGGACCGGCTTGATTCAAACAATTCAATAATCTTGTATCTTCACATGAGATTCAAGTGAGGATCTACACTGTCATTTAATTGATTTTTTAGAACTTGTTGAAACTGCTAAGTATAATCGAGTTCATCTTGAAGCAATCAAATTAAGACTATTTTTTTTCTTTAAAAGGAGATGCCAAGTCTTGGTTGCAAAGTTGGCCTCAAGGGTTAATTACCAGATGGGACCAGATGACTCAGTTTTTGAATAAATATTTTTCTCCTGCTAAAACAACAAAGTTAAGGCAAGACATATCTAATTTTTTATAGACTAATACTGTGTTAGTTTATCGAGCTTAGGAAAGATTAAAGGCAATGTTAAGAAAATGCTCACACCATGATATTCCTGAAGACATGCAATTGTACATTTTCGATCGCGGGTTAAAATCCTCTTCTAGACATGTGATTAGCTATAGAAGGTTTTGTGATGGGAAAACCACAGAAGAAGCATTGCAGTTGTTAATTGAAATTTCTGAAAATTCTATCCAATGGCCATCTGAGCGTATAATCATCGAAAAGGATGATACGGTAAATCAAGTTGACGCTTTAAACACACTAACACAATAGATTGTTTCTTTGGCATAAAATTTTGAATCTTTTTAGGTGAATAAAAAACAACCAAGCCAGTTTGAGGCTTGTGACATGTGTGGAGAAAACCATCTGAACCATTAATGCAAAGCAATCAATCAGAGTGATCAACAAGTCATTACAATCGGCTACAAGCAGTACTCCTTTGAAAGTCCAATGGCTCACAAACGTCCACGATTTTGATGGAACAATTCAAATGGTGCTGAGAACTGTCAAAACTTCTAGAAGCCACAGGTACAAAGTCCAACTATTACCAAAATCAAAATCGTGGGCAACCAAATTTCAGAACTTATCAGCAAGCAGCTCCATATCACCAAAGGCCTCAAAAAGCACATCCAAGTCTTGATAAGATTTGTACAAATACATACTGATGAAAAGTTGGAAAGCAAAAATCCATCCCTTAAAAATCTTGAAATCTAGTTGAGCCAACTGGAAACTCTTGTTTCAGAAAAGATTCAGGGTCCCTTATTAAGTAATACGGAGAAAAATCCAAAGGAGGATCTTAAGGTCATTACCTTACGGTTAGGTAAGGAGATCGATGAACCTAATACAGACAGACAAGAAAAGATCAGTCAGAACAACAGGTAAACAAGGGTAAGAATGTTGAAACACCCTCTTAACCATTAAAAGATAAAGAAGTCAAGAAAAAAGAAGAAAAGAATATCGAAAAATGACTCCTCTCCCTATGACAATTCCTTTTTCACAAAAATTGAAAAGAGAAAAGCTTGATAGTCAATTTGCAAAGTTCTTAGACATTTTAAAACATATTCACATTAATATTCTTTTTACCAATGCTTTGTTGCAAATGCCTTCCTACGCCAAATTCCTGAAATAAATTTGACAAGCAAAAGAAAACTGAAAGAAGTTTATGTGGTAATGCTAACAAAACATATAGTGCTATACTTCAAAATAAGCTACCACAAAAATTTGGTGACCCAGACAGTTTTACAATTTCATTCACATTGGGAGGAGTTTATTTTGAAAGAGCAATTTGCAATTCCGAAGTTTCAATAAAATTGATGCTATTTTCTATTTTTAGAAAATTGAATATTGTTTAATTGAAAGACATAGGTGCATCTTTTCAGTTTACATATCAGAGTACTAAGAAACCTAACGGAATAATTAAAAATGTACTTGTGAGAGTAAATAAATTAGTTTTCCGTGTAGATTTTGTAGTGCTTGAAATGAAGGAGTGCCCTTATGAACCGACTATTTTGGGTAGATCATTTCTTGCTACAAGAACGGTAGGTGCCGTAGACTTAAGTGGCAAAGGAAAGTGAGACCTTACCTTTTCTTCCAGGCCTGTTCGGACATATGGTTCCCGCAAAATATCAAGTTGGTGAGCTGTGTGATGGGAAACCTTCCCCAAAGGTTCGGAGAGCACTGAATTAGAATGAGAGGTTTACCACCACATCATTGCATGTAAGGGGAGATCACTCGATTCACAGATTTCTACTCGTAATTCACTTCTGACCCCGTATTCGATAGCCTGACAGAGAAATCATAGATGTCTAGAAAGTACAATTAATTCTATGAGTTTATGATGAAAGGGTCATTTTTTACATGCAAAAGATACTACGATTTTCAGGAGATGAATCATCATCTTCATATTTTTTAGTAGACATGATTAGCTATCTTACAGATGAATTCAGAGATGATAAAATAATTCCAGACTCAATATAAAGATGCTTGGCCAAATCCAGCACCACACAGGATTATGATCCCACCATCAGAAGAGAAGCTAAAATATTGAAATATTTTGAGGACTAGGATATGCAACTAGAAGAATTCCAACCAAAAATTAAACTCAAATTCTCCTATCTCATTTAAAATATGCTTATCTTGAGAAAGAAATGTGATTATTTCATCTTCTTTGACTGCATAACAAGAAGAAAAATTAATCAAAGTTTAGAAAACACATAAATGAGCCTAATGGTGGACTATATCAGATATCAAAGGGATTAATCCAGCTGTTTGTACGCACAAAATCCTCATGGATGATATCTACAAGCCAATAGTCCAACCTTAAAAGAGATTAAATCCAGCAATGCAAGAAGAGGTACAGAAGGACATTATAAAACTTCTGGCAGAATGTATCATTCACCCTGTTTCAGACAATTCTTGGGTAAGTCCTATTCAGGTTGTAACGACCCGACCGATCATTTTGAGCTCTAGCGCATCGTTCAGCAGTTTGAGGTCATGAGCAGCTTCGTTTCAGGTATTACGACTCGTAGGCATGGTCGAAATTGAATTTCGGGAAGGTCGGAGTCAATTTGGAAGGAAAATTCTCATTTCAGAAGCCTTAAGTTGGAAAAAATGACTAAGAATGAGTTTTTGAGTAAACAACCTCTGAATCAGGATTTGAAGGGTCCAACAGGTTTGTATGATGATTTTGGACTTGGGCGTATGTTCGGATCGGGATTTGGATAACCCGGGAGCGTTTCAGCGTATATTGTGGAAGTTAGCATTTTGAAGAAATATCATAAGTTTGCGTTGAAGTGCATTTCGGTGATATTGATGTCCGTTTGGGATTCCAAGTATGGGAATAGATCTGCATGGTGATTATGGAGTTGGTAGCGCGATTAGAAGTTAATTCGGGTGTCCGTAGGTTATTTTGAAGTCGTTTGGCTAAAGGTAGAAATTTTGAAGTTTTTAAGAAATACGACCGG
This sequence comes from Nicotiana undulata, assembly GCA_005239495.1. Lineage (NCBI taxonomy): Eukaryota > Viridiplantae > Streptophyta > Magnoliopsida > Solanales > Solanaceae > Nicotiana > Nicotiana undulata. Next base: position 35,136 of record ML296349.1, read on the forward strand.
AAGTGGAAGTTTTGATATCGGGGTCGGAACGCGACTCTGAAAGTTGGATCGAGTCCATAATGTCGAATATGACTTGCGTGCAAAATTTGGGGTCAATCGGACGTGATTTGATGGGTTTCGGCATCGGATGTAGAAGTTAGAAATTTCAAAGTTCATAAAGCTTTAATTGGAGAGCGATCTGTTGTTTCGATGTTATTTGATGTGATTTGAGGCCTCGAGCAAGTCCGCATTATGTTTTGGAATAGGTTGGTGTAATTGGACGGGGTCCCGGGAGCCTCGGGTGGAGTCCGGGTGGTTAACAGATCAAATTTGAAGTTTGAAGAGGAGCTGAACTGCTGGTGTCTGGTGCGACCGCACCTGCGAGGATTTGTCCGAAGGTGCAGACCGCAGGAGCGGCTTGGGCGCCGCAGATGCGAGATTTGGGCTGGCTTGGCTGGGGTCGCAGGTGCGATTAATTTTCCGCACCTTCGGAGGCGTAGATGCGGAATATGGGGCGCAGGTGCGGAGCCGGCTGGAGAAGAAGGGAGCCGCAGGTACGAGAGGGAGACCGCAGGTGCAGAATTCGGCCTGGGCTGATTGTTTTAAAGCAGGGATTTGCCATTTCTTCTCCTATTTTCTTTTAGTATGGGCAATTTTGGAGAGCTTGAAGGGGAGGTTTTCTTCAAGGATCACAAGGTAAGTTATTCCAACTCATTTCAAGTTAAGTACATGGTCTAGGCACAGATTTAAGTATGGGAATTTGTGGAAAATATGGAATTTGGAAGAAAACCTAGAATTTGGTATTTTGGATTTTAACCACGAATTTGAGCATGAAAATTAGAGTAAATTATATATTTGAGTTAGTAAGACTACGAGTAGAGTTTATCTTCGAGAAATTTTGGAATCCGGGTACGTGGGCCCGAGGACAATTTGGTCAATTCTTCGAGCGGAGTTGGGAATTTATATAATTTGAATTGTCACAAGTATTAGAGTGAATTTTCATTGGTTTGCCCGTTATTTGGATAGTTTTGGGGCGTTGTGCATCAATTGGAGTCGTCGGAAGGGCTTGGAGGCCGGTTATGAATCTTCGGAGCGAGGTAAGTCTCCTTTCTAACCTTGTGAGGGGGAATTGTCCCCATAGGTGAACTAAATAAATATGTGCTACTATTTGTGGGGGCTACATACGCACAAGGTGACGGGAGTCCGTGCGTAGCTACTATTATGCTATGTCCGGGTAGTCTAGGACCCACTAACATGCTTTACTTGTTGTACTTGTGATCTTGCCAATAATATTAGATTGTTAGTGCTATCAAATTAGTAATTGATTTCCTAAGGAGGTTAGAGTTTGCTTTTCTGGAACATTTAGAAAGAGAATTTATTCTTTCGGGGATAATTGTGTTCCGGATGAAGTTACGATATTTAAACATTATTAAACTTGGCAGATGAATTTCCAGACAAAGATTTAAATACTATTTTCATGTTCCCTAAAAGAGAAGTTCACCATCTTCTTGAGTAACTGCTTTTCTGATAAAAATGTGAACTTAATGAGTGAACATGTGTATTATGAGCACCTGAGTCGCATGTATGATTCGCGAGCAGGGTAACTCTATTATTATATATGACCGCGTCGCATGTATGATTCGCGAGCGGGGACCGTGTCGCATGTACGATTCGCGAGCGGGGTAATAGATGCATCTATGGTTCGAGCCGTTCGACCCTTCGGCAGTGCACATTTTATTATTGTTGGTCCGCGCCGTTCGACCCTCGGCATTGCTTGCGCATGATATTTGCTGCGTATATTCTGTAATTATCACATATTTATTGGCCTATGAAGTTTTAAATTGCCAACTGAAGTGACGAATATTTAAAGTGATAAATGTGAATGAAGTTGGTATTACTTATCCCTAATTTTATTAAATTGCCTATGATAATTCCGCTTAGCGTCTCACTTGATTATACTAAATTGACTTCTAGCAAGTGTCTAATTTGACCTCTCGTCACTACCTCTCTGAGGTTAGGCGGGATACTTACTGATTACACGTTGTTTTCGTACTCATGCCACACTTGCTGTGCATTTTTATTGCACAACTACTTTCACAGCAATATGGCTGACTTGGAGACTTAGACGAGCTGCATCACCCCGAGGCGACCCGCAACCGGTAGAGTCTTCCTCTATGTATTGCATTTTCATTTTTACATTCCTTGTCCAACTTGTATTTCGGACAGGCGTTGCAGTATCTGTATAAATTCTTAGAAGTTCGCTCATGCACTTGTGTCACCGAGTTCTGGGATGTGTTTGGGATTTAATATAATAGACTGGATTGTTTATCTGCCGTATCTATTTAACGAATTTTATTCACTTCTTATGTAATAAAGTGAAAGGTAATTATTTCAAAAATGTTAAGATAAGAATATAATTCACTAATTAATGATTGGCTTGCCTGACAAGTGGTTTCCGGCGCCATCACGACCTTAATGGAAAGTGGGTCGTGACACAGGTAGTGCCGCAGAAAAGAGGTGTGACAATTATTAATAATAAAAATAATAAACTTGTAATGACTCGGCCGATTGTTTTGAATATCTAGTCCCATTTCCCAACTTATTGCTTTTTCTATGTTCATTTGCGATTATGTGACTTGCTAGGGGATTGGATTGGTTTCGGGAAGGTCTTGGAGTGAATTGGGACACCTAGTCCCAAGGTTGAAGGACTAAGTTAAAATAGTTAACCGTAGTATGACTTTTGTGTAGATGACTCTGAAATGGTATTTTGATAGTTCCAATAGCTTTCTATGTTGATGTTGGACTTATGCGTATGCCCGAATGTTGATTTGTAGGTCCGTAGGTAGATTTGATATTTTTTGGTAAAAGTTAGAAAGTTGAAGGTTTGGAAAGTTGATAGGTTTGATCGAGAGTTGACTTTGTTGATATCAGGTTCAGATTTTTGGTTCTAGGAGTTAAATATGTTTGTTGTGTCATTTGGGATTTGCATGCAAAATTTGAGGTCACTCGGAGTTGATTTGATATGATTCGACATGAATTTTGGAAGTTGAAAATTCATTAGGCTTGAATTGGGGTGTGATCGTGGTTTTGAAGTTTTTTATGTGTGATTTTGAGGCCTCGAGTATGGCTGTGTTGTATTTTGGGATCAGTTGGTGTATTGAACAGGGTTCCGGGGGGCCTCGGGTGTGTTAATATGGGTTTCAGACCTTTTTCATCATGTTTGGGATTGCTGATGTAGAGGTTCTAGTTTCCTTCTTCGGGATTGGGCTTAAACTGTCGCAATCGCGGAAGGCATTTTGTGGAGGTGGTGTTTCTTCATTGAGTTTATGGAATTAAGCACGCGTTCGTGAAGCTTTGAGAGGATATTTCACCTCGATCGCGAGTGTGTAGTTGCGTTCGTGTAGAATAGGAGTTCAACTAGGGGCTTCAAGCTATAAGTCATCACAATCGCGTGAGTTGTCCGCGTTTGCGAAGGGTTCTGTTGGTCGTGCATCGCGTTCGCGTAGGCCATCTTCTGGGGAAGTGTTGATTGAGCTTCGCGATCGCGATCGCGATCACGAAGGGTAATGCTTGGGCAGACTATATAATACTCTATTTCGAGGGTTGGATTCATTTTAACATAATTTGAGTTGTAGAGATCGGTTTTGGGCGATTTGGAGGGAATTTTCATGATTTGGATCGGGCTAAGTGTTTTTTACTCGGATTTGTCTATTATTCATGATTCCATCTTTGTTTTTATCATTTAATTGGTGATTTGAATTAGACAAATATGGCATTTTTTAAAAAACATTCCTAAAGTGAAAATTGAGGATTTGAAGGTCGAAATTGTATGATTTTGGTATTGGAATGGGTGTTCAGAATTTGTGAGTTTGGTTGAGTTTTGAGGTGCGGGCCCATGGTTAACGTTTTGGGTTGACCTTTTGATTTTGGTTAAATATCCTAGCTTATCATTTGGATTAAGTTCCTATGGCTTTTATTAATTGTATGAAGTTCATTCGACTAGATTCGAGTCGTCCGGAGGATGATTCATGCGGAAAGGGCTTGTTAAATGAGTGATTTGGCTTGCTTGAGGTAAGTATCTTAGCTAAACTTGGTTGAGGCCCTAGTTGTCTGAACTCTTTGTAATAGCTACGTGCTATGAGTGGCACACATGTGTGGGGAAGAGCCCATAGCGTATACAGGGGGTACTATTTCATGCTTGGGGGTAGTGTTTGGGATATGGTAAGCCTTGATTTTATTGCTAAGCTTAATGCTATGATGATTCTCCTATTTGTACCCTTGTTGTGAGCTATTTGTACCACATTTGAGATTATGTTGAGGATATTCTCCTGATTGAACCTGATAAACTGCTATTTCGTGATGAAATTATCTGATCTAGCTGTGATTGTACACATTGTACATGCCTACACCATATAATGTTCTTTATACCAGTACGGGAGTATAAAACTTGATAATCATTGATCATGTACATTTATTCTTGTATATTTGCTTTCTGTGTGTTATGATTTGGACTAGTAGCCTGTGACCACACCGGGCGAATTGTGATTGTTGGTACGTGAGTTGTCCATGTGGTTGGTATGATAGGCACGTAAGTTTTCCATGCAGCACGTGAATTGCCTATGCAGATCTAAATATTGATATTATTAGCACGTGAGATGTCCGTGCAGCACGTGAGTTGTTCGTGTAGCACGTGAGTTATCCGTGCGATTAATATTATTAGAATGTGAGTTGTCCGTGCAACACGTGAGTTGTCCGTGCAGCGTGTAGATATGGAACCATCCTACTAGGGTCACCCTCTCATGTTTGTCTCTTGATGGTGTACATGCGGATTGAGGAAAACCGGTCAGTGGCTTGGTACTATATTGGATGTTCTGAAGAAAATCTAGCCATTGTTGTTTGGTTATTGAATTTCATCTTTACTTGTAATTTCCATGATTAATTATCAGATTTACTTGCATATCATCTTTATACGTTGGATCCTGGAATGAACAAAGTACCTGAGTAATTGTAGCCCCAAGCTGGTTTTAACTGTGATTTTATGATTTGATCGTATCACTGTTTTGTACTTGTTAAATTTATGAGATGTACGGTTATACCAAGTATCATTTATAATTCTTGTTGCTTTTACCTCGTCGAGGTTAGTTGTGTTACTTGCTGAGTACATGGGGTTGTTTGTACCTATGCTACACTCTACACATAATTGTGTAGATCCAAGTGTCGGACCTAGTCACCGGTAGTAGAGTTTGCTAGCTGAGTTGATCATCAACAGACGAGGTAGAGCTGCTTCCTCGACCGCAGTCTTGGTGCCTCTAACTATATTGTACTATTGTCCTTATTTCAAGACAGTGTTGCTATTTAACTTTAAGACCAGTATTTTCTTTCCGTCTTAGAGCTCATGACTTTGTATTTACCATTTCTGGGGGGATTTACTATGTATTGATATTACTAGGTTATGTTAATGTTTTATATTTATGTTAATTCTGTCACTTCTGCTACCTTGGATCATTATGGTTATATTTGTCTTGCCTAGCAAGTGTGTTAGGCGCTATTGTATTGGTAAAAAAGAGCTTCACACGTGTAATAAATCTTGATGACTCAACAGTCTATGTGGAGCAATGAAAACACGACAGATGGACGAGACTCTATGAAGAGGTACGAGGCAAAGAGGCGCGGCAAATCACACCCACGGGGTAATTACCTACGGAAATCTCAACCTGATTGAGAAGATGAAGAGACACGGTCAAAAGGTATCCGGGCGGAACAAAGAGCAGATTCAGAGATCTTTAAGTAGTGATCCATACGTTAGACAACCTTCACGCGACAGTTACAGTTACTCATTGTAACGTTATATTAATGTCATAATTAGTCATTAATGCTCAATCACTGAAAAGGGCAGACATTATATTAGGAAATTCCTTATATAAGGGAGGAAAATATAACATGTAAGAGAGATCCGAACGACTATTGCAATACACTTTACTTGTCGTACATCTCATTAATTTTTCTTTATTACTTACAATTATCAGTCTTGCCTTGGTTATCAGAAACCCGTGTTCATCCTAAAAATAGCTTTGGTCAAAGAATCTAATTCTTTGGTTAAACAAATTGGGTCCGTTACCATGAATATGATAATCTCTATTTTCTTTTCAAGCAATATCCTATGAACTATGTCGAACTCAAACGTCAATAACCAACAAAAGGATGGAACTCCATCACCTTTGGGAACCCTACGAGGTTCAAGGGAGCAATCCCCGGAAATATCCAACAACAATAATAATGGTAATGATCAAACAGGAGAACAAGATCAGGTAAAACAAACGATTGCAGAGTATGTGAGCCAGGCTTTGCAAGAATTTGCGAGGGGGTTACTAGCAGCATAACCTGCACCACTGACACCCCCCCCCCAATAATACCATCATCGTGGAAAATCCTCAGTCTAGGTTGGCAAACTCTTGAAGGGGAGATACTCCTAATGAATCTCTCGAAGCGAGACCAGGTATGTCTAATAACTCTGAATTACAGACTTTATTACTAACTTTGCAGAAACAGGTGAAGGAAAAAAATGATCGAATCGAACAAATTCCTGGAGTACCACCTGTTATCAAAGGCATTGACGTTGATAGATATTCTCAACAACCTTGGAAACCAAGCGCATCACCCGTACCTATTCCCAAGAAATTTAAAATGCTTGACGTTCCTAAGTATGACGGGACAACCCACGTGACCATGTGACTGCTTTTACCACCGAAGTGAAGGGCAACGACTTAACATAACAAGAAATTGAGTCGGTTCTAGTTAAAAAGTTTGGAGAAACACTTACCAAAGGGGCGCTAACCTGGTATTCTCTTCTCCCTGAAAACTCTATTGATTCTTTTGTCGAGCTTGCAGATTCTTTCATAAAGGCACACTTTGGTGCGCAAAAAGTTGAGAAAAGGATGAAGGACATCTTTAAAATAAAACAAGGAGACACGGAATTACTCCGTGAATTTGTAGACAGGTTCCAACGAGAAAGAATGCTACTACCAAGGGTCCTCGATAATGGGGCAGCCATGACATTTGCAAGAAACTTAAATGACAAAAGTTCAGAAGTTACGAGAAGAATCAAGGAAAGCTTGAGAGAATTCCCAGCTACAACATGGAACGATGTCTATAACAGGTACAACACCAAGCTTCGTATAGAAGAAGATACTATCGCTCGTTCAAAAGACGAAGATCGTATCAGTTCCAGACGTTCCGAATCAGACAGGAGGTCAGGTAAAAATAGTATGATCCTTATAAGGGACCTTTGGGACGAGAAACTCGTCCCAGGTTCGAAAACACTCTGTCAGAATATAGACCATCGAGCAGAGATGCGGGCTCATCCTCATCAAGATCCAGAAAGGATCGGGATGAACGAACTAGAGGTAATGCACGAATTGGGGATCACTCTTTCAATGTAAGTACCTCCGAATTAATTTCAGTATTAAGAAACATGGGTGATAAGGTTCGGTGGCCCAAAGAAATGAGGTCAAACCCGAATAAGAGGAACCCAGATTTCTGGTGTGAATTCCATAATGATCATGGACACAGAACTACAGATTGCAGATTTTTGCAAGGTGAGGTAGAACAATTATTGAAACAGGGATATTTAACAGAATTGTTTAGTGAAAAAGGTAAACAAGCATACATGAAGAACATGCAGGAGCCCCCAAAGCCTCCATCTCCAAAATGAACCGTCAACATGATACACAGAGGTGAAGAAGTAAACGGCGTGGTCTGCAAAGAGGCCACGAAGTTCACAATTACACACGGAAAGCGGGTTCGTGAAAATCTGGAAGCAGACGATATAACCTTCGATGATGCAGATATCGACATATTAATGCCTCCTCACAACGATGCTCTGGTAATATCCTTACTTATTCATGACACTAACGTAAAAATAGTGTTGATTGATCCATGTAGCTCAGTCAATATCATTTTGCTAAGAGTCGTGGAAGAAATGCTATTGGGGAATCAAGTAATCCTAAAGGCATGAGCCATATCAGGGTTTGATAACTCTACGGTTATAACAAAAGGGGAAATTGAACTTAGCACTTATGCTGAGGGAGTAATACAAAATACCAGGTTCCAAGTCATCGATACTGACATGGATTATAACGTAATCATGGGAAGACCATGGATCCACGACATGAAAGCAATACTATCCACCTTGCATCAGGTAATTAAAGAGTAGAGGTGGAAGAATCAAAAGATAAGGGAATCTCCCAAGTAGGTAATATCGCCCAAATAGGTATTGAAGAAATTACTACCCAAATAGGTACGGAATGTATTATTGTTGAAACATGTACGGAAGAAGACAACCATGAGAAGGTGAATCAAGCCACCACAAAAGAGGTACCAAATCATACAGATGTAGATTCCAGACCTGATGTCATTCAGGAACCAGAGGAATATGAACACATCAAAACAACCACGGAAGAACTCGAAGCTGTTCCATTGTTCGAACAAAATCCTGAACAGAAGGTCCACATAAGCACGAGGCTAAGCCTGAGCCGAAGAGGTAAATTAATTGATTACTTAAATGCTAACGTAGACTTCTTTGCATGGTCCCATTCAGACATGACAGGTATACCTCCAGAAGTGATGACTCATAAGCTAAATGAAGATCCATCCTTCGTGCCTGTTAAGCAGAAGAAAAGAAAGCAAGGACCATTCAAGAACCAAGTGATTGACGAAGAGGTACAAAAACTCTTGAAAATTGGTTCAATACGCGAGGTAACATACCCTAACTGGTTAGCTAACATTGTAGTGGTGCCTAAAAAGAATGGTAAATGAAGAGTATGCGTAGATTACACTAACCTAAATAAGCATGCCCCAAAGATTCATTTCCATTACCACATATAGATCAAATGATTGATGCCTCCGCAGGTCATGAATTGTTAAGCTTTTTAGATGCATACTCTGGTTATAATCAGATTAAAATGAATCACTCAGACGAGAAAAAAACTTCCTTTATTACAAACAAGGGGACTTATTGTTACAAAGTCATGCCTTTTGGCCTGAAAAATGCTGGAGCCACGTATCAAAGGCTAGTGACCAAGATGTTTCAGGAACATCTGTGGAAGACGATGGAAGTTTACATCGATAACATGTTGGTGAAATCAACACATGCGGAGGACCATCTCCAGCACCTCTCTATTACCTTTGAAATTTTACGCAGGTATAATATGAAATTGAATCCAGAAAAATGCGCCTTTGGCGTGGAATCAGGTAAATTTTTGGGTTTCCTTGTATCAAATAGAGGAATAGAGGTAAATCCTGCTCAAATTAAAGCTATAGAAGAAATACTTGATATACTTATGGACAAAAAAGAAGTTCAGAGACTAACGGGCAGAATTACAGCCTTAGGTAGATTTATTTCTAGGTCTTCCGAGAAAAGTTTTAAATTCTTTTCAGTCCTCAAGAAACAAAATCAATTCGAATGGACTGGAGAATGTCAACAGGCTCTCAAAGATCTGAAGGCTTATATATCAAAACCCCTATTGCTATCAAAACCAAAAGAAGGGGAGATGTTGTATATCTACCTTGCCATTGCAGAAATTGCCGTAAGTGCAGTACTGGTAAGGGAAGACAAAGGTAAACAATCTCCAATTTATAATGTAAGCAAGTCTTTATTAGATGCTGAAACTAGATACCCACATCTAGAAAAATTAGCCTTGGCTCTAATTATGGCGTCTAGAAAATTAAGACCATATTTTCAATGTCATCCAATCACTGTTGTGACCTCATATCCTTTAAGAAATATTTTTGCATAAACAAGAATTATCAGGAAGGTTAGCCAAATGGGCCATAGAATTAAGCAAGCACAACATAATGTATCAGCCTAGGACTGCAATAAAGTCTCAAATTTTAGCTGATTTCGTCGCTGATTTTAATAATAGCATTGTCCCTGAAGTGGAACAAGAGTTAAAATCTTTTAACGGTGCTAATCCGGGTCTATGTACCTTATTTACTGATGGTTCTTATAATGTAAAAGGTGCCGGCTTAGGCATAGTCTTAATATCACCCATGGGTGAAAAGACGCGGAAAGCTATCAAATGTTATCCTATAACTAATAATGAAGTGGAGTACGAAGCTGTCATTACAGGGCTGGAACTGGCGCGAGAACTCTCAACCGAGAAAATTGTAGTCAAAAGTGACTCTTAGCTGGTAGTAAATCAGATGTAGGGGACTTATATTGCTCGTGAGACTCGGATGCAATAGTATTTAGAAAAGGCACAAGATCTCGTAAGACAATTCAAAACGTGGAAGGTAATACAAATACATAGGGAGGAAAATACGGAAGCAGATGCATTGTCTAACCTCGTAGCAGTTACGGAAGTAACAAATGAAGACAATACAATTGTCGTCCATCTGTTCCATTCAGCAATAGACCAAGATAAAAATGAGGTAACTTTTAATAATTTAACTTGGGACTGGAGAAACGAAATTTTAAATTTTTTGCATAATGGCACCGTACCTGAAAACCAAGGCAAAGACGAAGCAAATAAGACTATCAAAAAGTCAAAGCTCGAGCCTGAAGATCCATCTACGCAACAAGTCAAGTGATACGAGCAAAATCGAAAGAGCCAAAGACTCAAAAAGTCAAAAGCCTGATTCAAAAACCTTCGATCAATGTTCATATGTAAACAAATGTTCAGGTTAAAAGGCAAACTATTATTTGCGGGAAAGGAATGCACATCTCTGTACTTATTCAGAAAACTGTTGTAACTAAAAACAGTTACGGATGAAAAAGTATTTTCCTCGTGATTATTGAAAACTATTATCAATAAAAATAGTTACGGGTGAAAACCCCTACCTTTATAAAAAAAACTGTAACATAAGAAAAACAATTATGAAATACAAGTGTATATTAAACCTGTTAAAAGAAAATAGTTGCAACATGAGTTTTAGACGATAATCAAACACATGTAAAATGTTAGGAAAGGTCAAACACAAAAACTTTCTTCAGAAACATTGTTAAACATGTGAAAAATTCCTATCTCTCTATTGCATTCTTACACCATTATGAAGTTGAGACGTCTTCTTCATTAAGTGTCGATAAAAAAAAGGCCCTCTTTCATAAAATCGTACCTACTACGAAAAGATGCAGATAATTTAAAGAATTTTATATGCAAAACTCAGAGGTAAAACTAAAACCTCGAAAAATAAAGCATGCAAAAGACTTAAATAGTGAATCAGAAACTCAAAGGAAAACAAAAGTCATACTTGCATTAATATATTAAAACGGCTAAGTAAGAACTAAGTATTAACTTATACTTAGCCGTATAGAGTTTTTTATACATTAAGGTGCCCCTAATTTGTCATTTGGGGACTTTAAGAGATCCAAATTTACCCCCGATGGGACTGGGAGTAACCACCAATTGAGACAAAAGAAAACAAAAAGGGGAGGAACCAACTTCTTAAACTTCATCAGGAGGGGGGTTCACTTCACAGGCAGAAGGAGCAGCTTGGGACGAAGAGACTTGAACAATATGAGCCTCACCTTCAGGAGAAGAGAGATTCTGACCTTGTTGAGCCTTCTCCATGGTTTCCTTGATTTTTGCAATTTCAGCATTAAGGTTGAAGGTCTCTCGGCTCATTTCAGTCAATGTGTCAAGGCGAGAGTTCATGTACGCCCAACTAACATCTACGACTGTCCTATCTTCAAGAGCTTTGTAATCTTTCTCCCATAGCATGACCACAGCTCTTAGCTCGTCCCTCTCAACCACAGCAGCATCATTGAGGCCCTTAAAGGAGCGAGAGACCCTTCCAGGAATTGAATTTTCTCCAAAGAGTTGCGGAGATCCTCCTGGGTCTGACTAAGTAATTGCACAAGCTCGCCTGAATACTCCTCCTTTTGGTCTAACAATGTGATGACCCAAAAAGGGGTCATCTTATGTGCATCTAATTTGGACTGTGTTCCGAGGCCCGAAAGCCTCTATTAATCTCACCTCGATGTGCGTGCGCAGCCCGGGCGCATAGCCGGGAAGCCTTTATGTGAAAAACTTGATTAAGAGTTAAATTTGTGATAATTAATTGAATAAAGTTGACTTTGGTCAACATTTTTGGTAAACGGACCCGGATCCGTGATCCGACGGTTCCGGAAGGTCTGTAGGAAAATATGGGACTTGGGCCTATGCCCGGAATCGAATTCCGAGGACCCAAGTCCGAGAAATGAATTTTTAAAGAAAATTGTTTTATGAAAATATTAAAGGCTTATGAAAATGAACCTTGATGTGAAACCTGTGCTGCCGGGCCCGTATTATGATTTCGGAGCCCGGAACAGGTTCAATATGTGTTATATAAGTTATCTGTGAAATTTGGTGTAAAACGGACTTGATTTGATTGGTTTCGGATAAAATGAGGAAAATTTGAGTTAATGAAGTTTTGAGAAATCTCATAGAATTTGATATTTGGTTTGGAATGTGATTTTATGTTCCTGAGGTCCGAATGGAATTCCGAGGCCAAGAATAGTTCTGTCGTGCCAATTATAACTTGTCTGCAAAATTTGAAGTCGTTCCGAGTTGTGTGGGTCGGTTCAGCGCATCGTTATAGAATCTTAGAATTTCAAGTTCTTAAGTGTTGAATTTAGGGGTTT
>ML296349.1:48073-60840 GCA_005239495.1 Nicotiana undulata
TTAGCTTGGAATTGAGTGTGCCGTGAGCTCGAGCAAGTCCGTTTAATGATTTGGGACTTATTGGTATTTTTGGATGGGGGCTCGGGTGGGCCCAGGTGCCTCCCGGACCCCGCACGAGGCCAAAAACCAGCAAAAATCACTGCTGGTGCACAACAACTGGTGTGACCGCAGGTGCAGTTGCCCAACCGCAGGTGCGGGACCGCTCCTGCGGTCCCAGCCTCGCAGGTGCGAAGCCTCCGCTGGTGCAAAACAAATCTCGCAGGGGCGGGTCCGCTGGTGTGAAAACTCCCCTCCGCAGGCGCGACCTCAGCCCCCTTGCCCAAAGTCCGCAGGTGCGAACTACAGGTCGCAAGAGCTGGACCGCTGGCGCGGACTCCCTCTCCACGGGCGCGATGCTAGGGTACCAGGCCCTTTTCCGCAGGGGCGGTTATTTTCTCGCAGGTGCGGGACCACACATGCGGTCCCAAGGTCGCAGGTGCGGAAACCCCTGTTGGCAGCCCCTCTTAAATGTCCAATTACGGGATTCTTCCTCATTATTCAATACCCAACCTCCATTAGAGCTCCTCCAAGCTAGGGAAAAGACTGCCCAAGTTCAAACTCATCAAGGTAAGTGATTCCTAGTCCGTTTTCATGACTTTTAACATCAAATTCAAATAAAATCCTCTTCCAATTATCTTAAAATTCATAGGAATTGATAGAAAAATGTGGGGTTTTGGGAAAATAGTGAAACTTCATTTTTAGCCAAAAATTCCTAAATAAATTATGTAATTACGATCCTTAGGCTTCGGGTAGTTCATTCCTTCGAAAATTTCCGGAATTTGACCATGAGAGGCCGGGGTTGGAAATTGAGAATTCTTCAAGAATAGCGATTTTATTGAATAACTAAGATGAGTTATCACATTGTACATGCATTGATGTTATTATATATCTTTTGACTAGTTGCAAGTCCTCGGGTATAGAATTCGGAGTTTCGGGCGCAATTGTGGTCCGAGGGGTAGATTCGACACGAGGCGAGTCTCCTTTCTAACCGTGTAATAGGGAATTGTCCCCATAGGTGATGTATATGCAATGTTTAACTTGTTTGGGGGCTACGTACATGCCAAGTGACGAGAGTCCGTATGTAGCGGCTATTATTGTTATGTCCGGGTAGTTAGGCCCACATCATGCCTTGTGTGTTTTTCTTGTAATGCCTTAGATATATTTCTTTCATTTCGTTGAAATGCTCATATGAAATTGTGAAACATAAGGGAGCGGGCCGTATGCCACGGTGGATTTGAAACGAAATTGTGAAATATAAGGGAGCGGGCCGTACGCCACAGCGGATTTGAAATGAAATTGTGAAATATAAGGGAGCGGGCCGTACGCCACAGCGGATTTGAAATGAAATTGTGAAATATAAGGGAGCGGGCCGTACGCCACGGCGGATTTGAAATGAAATTGTGAAATATAAGGGAGCGGCCGTACACCACGGCGGATTTGAAATGAAATTGTGAAATATATGGGAGCAGGCCGTACCCCACGGCGGATCAAAGAATTTGTGATTTTTGTTTTCATTCGGTAGTCTTACTTTTGAAAGTTCTTTATTGTTTAAGTTCAGTAACTGTTTGGATTTTTCTGTTCTCCGTACGTGTACTTGTTGCTTATTTTTCCCTGACATGCCTTCCATATTTCATCATGTTTTATCATATGTTATTACTGCTGGACCCTAGTGAGTATCGAGTCGACCTCTCGTCACTACTTCTTCGAGTTTAGGCGGGATACTCACTGGGTTCATATTTATTTAATATGTACTCATGCTGCACTTTCTTTTCTTTTCTGTACTTGACTGTACAGGTCCGGAGGCTGGCACGTCTGACTATCAGGCCGGTGCTAGATATTGATACCGTGGTCATACTTCTCGGTGAGCTACTTTTTCGGCGACTTCCTAGCAGCACCCTGGAGCTCTTTTGTTACATTTCTCCGCTCATTTTTTCAGACGGAGACTCTGTATATATTGTAGTCATTGTATATTCAGTAGTTGCCCATGACACCCGTGACACTAGTTCCTGGCACACATGCGTAGTGTATATTTATATTTTGGGGTTTTGGGATGTATATCTACGTGTACATTTTATTTCGGCTTGTATCTACTAGGATTTCACTTCCGCTCAAGGCTAGTATCATGTTTGTCGTTATAAATTGGAAATCTTTGACTGTTTAACTAGATGGAAAAAGGTATCACTTGGTGTAATTATTGTTGGCTTTCCTAACCCTGTCGTTGGGCGCCATCACGACTCGGATTGGAATTCTGGGTCGTGACAACAAGGCTTTCAAGCTCTTGATCTCTTCAGAGGCACGAGACAACTGCTCAGCAAATGAGGACTCAAGGACATTCTTATCTTTGCCTGCTTGATCAGAAGAAGCCTTCTCCACAGCCAACTCTGCCGTCATGACTCTCACCTGCTGCTCCAAGGTACATTTCTCTTATTCTACGGCCTCCATGTCGAGCCTTAATCTTTCGTACTTCTCTCTCCAGTTATCTGCTTCAGCACGCCATTCTTTCACTTCCTACTCCGTGGTAGACACCCTTTTCATAAGCTCCGTGCCTATAAGATTGATCTGCAAAAGAAAGTCAATTAGATATGGTAAATACACGTACGAGAATAAACACAAGAAAATGCATTTTACCTTTAAAGAAGTATGCACGATTTCATTAGCCCATGTAAGGGAACTGTGGCTGTCCAACTTAGCTCTCTCTGTCGGGCCTATCAATGGTTTCAAACACACATCAGGCTGGCCAGACATTTTAAAGAGACTACCCCCTGCTGGGACTTCTATCATCACCTGCCTCATCTCCTTGCTGGAAGACCCTACTTCTATAACGGAAGGCACGGAAGAAGGTAGAGATGCAGGAGCTACGGGCAAGGAAGTCTGAGGGGCCGAAAAAGCCACGGGAGGGGGGAACAACGACAGGAGCAGGAGTAGTCACGGGAGCAGGAGAAATAACTGGAACAGTTGAAGGGAGTTCTTTAAGAGAAGGAGAAAAAACAACCAAGGGAGTTTCATCAGCAACAGGACCAAAACCTTCATGGAATAAATGGTCAAAAAATTCACGCACGGGGGAGGGAGTAGCATCCTTGGAGGCAGAAAGTCCAACTTCAGGCACGGAAGGCACTATGACAGGTGTAGACTCGTCGTCTGAGACCACCTTCCTTCTGCGTGAGCTGGACCAAAGTTCCCTCCTCTTCCTCTTCTTCTTCCGAGGTCCTTGACCCACCTGCCTTCCTCTTTGAGGATGAAGAGCCTGAAATGATTTCCTGGGCCCGAGCCAGGGACATTTTGGAGACAGATGCAGCAGAAACTCCACGAGCGGGAAGCCCTATTAAAAGAAAAGGGATAAAAAAAAAACTCAAGCAAGGAAAGAAGTAGAAATAAAAGCTTCACTTACCAGGAGTTTTAACTCGCCAACCGTACTTCCCGGAGAAGCACTTCCATGATCGTTCATCCAACGGAGCGGTTAACAAAATCTTTTCTACCCAATCTCGGATACCGGAGACATTCTCGACAGTACCCATGATTGCTGCAAAAAGAAGAGACAGCTATGGTGTTAATAAAACATCTAAAGCAAAAAGCAAGGAATGTGAGCTAAAATGTACTCATGTGCACGATTCCACTTCTCAGGGAAGGGAAGATTTTCTTCACCTACTAAACCAGCCATAGGCACAACAACGTATTGAAGGTACCAACCCGATCCTTATCATTGCCAGGAGTCACCAACACTCTTTTACTCCTGACAGCCAGAGTAAAAACTCCTTGACGGAACAACATTGGGGAATAAAGGTGAATAAGATGATTAAAGGTGAAGGTACCGAAGCTAAAGTAGCCAAACATCTAAGACATGCATTGACTCTCCATACAAGAGGACTAACTTGTCCCAAGCAAATTTTGAAAAATCGGCAAAACTCGATGATAATCGAGTCGACGGGAGGCTTAAACCCTAATGTAAAGGGATAGGTATAAACAAAAGAATACCCCATCTTGTAAGACGTTATTCTTTGGTTGCCATTTGGAACGGTGGCAGGAAAATCGGACTTCCAAAAATAGTCCCCGCGAACGAGAGGAATTAAACCTTCGGTGATCAAGGTAGGGTATTTATCAGCACTATCAAGAGATGACGATGAAGAAAGTTGATCTCTAAGGGCTTGACTATCCCTAGCGAAAGTAAACTCGCAGGTATTATCTTATCGACTCGTGGTTCGTGCACAGGTTCGTGATGTTCTCTTCCTTTGGACGAAGATCTGGAAGCCCTAGCTCTCGGAGAAGTTAAAGACCTAGAAGAAGGAGGGGAAGTAATTTGAGAAGAAGAAGAACCCCTTGAAGGAGTAGAACCTAAACTCCTTAATCTACCACCCTTCCGGATCCGCGTCGGAGCAGAAGAGGGAGTCAAATCCTCTATATTTATCACTCCCTTAGATTGGTTCGAAGAAGACATATTTACAAAGTCAAGGAAAAAGTTCTTTACAAATAAGGAATGAAAGTTAGAAGTTTTTCGTGAAAATAAAGGAAGGAAGAAGGGGTATTTATACTCAAAGACAACCGTCAAAAATGGGAAAAAACAGTGAGGTGAAAGCCATAATTGAAGATGTCACTTCGTGACTGATGCAACCGAAAAAGCCCTAAAAGGCGCTGAACAATTGCAGAACCAACCCGAAAATGCCACGTGGCATAAACATTAAATAGAAGTGACAAGCGACGCCTATTCTCAGAGAAAGATGCAATGTTTCGAGTGAAGCGGCGGTAAAATATTCCCGCCATAAATGAGTATCCACTTACCAAATATTAATCGATAAAAGTATGGTAAGTGGGGGGGGGGGACTATCTTTTTTGGTAAAAAAGAGCTTCACACATGTAATAAATCTTGATGACTCAGTAGTCTATGTGGATCAATGAAAACACGTAGCTGGACGAGACTCTATGAAGAGGTACGAGGCAAAGAGGCAGGGAAAATCACACCCACGGGGTAATTAGCTACGGAAATCTCAACCTGATTAAGAAGATGAAGAGACACGGTCAAAAGGAATCCGGGCGGAACAAAGGGCAGATTCAGAGATCTTCAAGTAGTGATCCATACGTTACACAACCTTCACGCAACAGTTACGGTTACTCATTGTAACATTATATTAATGTCATAATTAGTCATTAATGTTCAATCACTGAAAAGGGCAGACGTTATATTAGGAAACTCCCTATATAAGGGAGGAAAATATAACTTGTAAGAGAGATCTGGACGACTATTGCAATACACTTTACTTTTTGTACATCTCATTAATTTTTCTTTATTACTTACAATTATCAGTCTTGCCTTGGTTATCAGAAACTCGTGTTCATCCTAAAAATAACTTTGGTCAAAGGAACTAATTCTTTGGTTAAACAGCTATTACGACAAGTTGGGAATTTGGATCGTGAAAAGTTGGTCTTAGATCTCTAGGTTCATAGGTATTACTGGTCATGAGAAATTTTAGTAGAGTCTTGCGGATCGATATGGAGGTGTCTGAACTTATTTTTGAGAGGCTACCGTACCGTTAGGAAAAACTTCACTTTCTTGAATTCTTGTCGTGTAGATTTGTTAATTCCAAAGTTTGAACCTTGACTCTTCTATTGTCTCATAGATGGTGAGGACGCATGCATCCAGATCAGACGGAAGGTCACCAATACCACCAGTTAGGGCCGCGACAAGCCAGGGACACGATAGAGGTCGAGCTACGGCTCGCACTATAGCCAGAGTGGCACTTGTGGAGCCGCTAGTTGCTCCAGCTGAGCAGAAGATTCCAGCTATCATTAAGCCAGTAGGACTAGCTCAGGCACCGACAATGCCCATTGTTATTACTGGATTTTAGGAGGCCTTGGCTCAGATTTTGACTGTGTGCACAAGCCTGACTCAGGCGGTTTCGATTCTAGTTGCACCAGCTACCTCACAGGCTAGGGGAGGTTCCCAGACTCTTGTCGCACATACTCCAAAGTAGCTAGCTCAGGGTCATCAAACATCGGGGATGTTACTAGTTCAGCTGGTTACTGTTGCTCGGGCCGAGGCTGGTCTACCTATGAGTGATGAGTAGAAGAAGAGGTTGGAGCGATTTGGGAGGCTTAATCCTCCAGAGTTTATCGAAAGGTAATCAAAAGATGCTCAGGATTTTCTAGACCGGTGTGAGCAGATTCTTTGCACCGCAGGTATTTTGGACACTAGTGGAGTTGCATTCAGCTAACAGGGGTAGACTACAGATGATTGGAGGCTTATGATTTGAGCAGGCCAACTGACGCGGTGCCACTTACATGGCGTGAGATCTTAGTCTGTTTTAGAGAAATTTGTCCCACAGACTCGAAGAGAGGAGTTGTGTAGGGGAGTTTGAGTAGTTACGCCCGGAGGGTATGACTTGACCTAGTATGAGATGGGATTTGCAGATTTGGCTGTTCCCACTAGAGTGAGAAGATCATAAGGTTCATTAGTGGCCTCAACTATCGTTTATGTTATAGTATGGCTTGAGAGGTTGCGATGGATGCTAGGTTTGACCAGATGGTCGAGATTGCTAGACTTCTAGAGCAGGTTCGCAGGTTGGACCGTGAGGCCCAAAGACCTCGTGGTTTCAGCAGTGCCTCTTCGGGAGGCCAGTCACATTATTACAGAGGTCATCCTTCTATACCCGTTCAGAGAGCTCGTTATGTTCCTCATGGTTCTTCAGTTAGCCATAGTTCATACAGTGCATGCCCATCTCAGTTATCATTCAGTGCACTGTTGGCAAAGAGTTCTTACCATGCTTCATCTGCAAAGGGTTCCACAAGATGTTATTCAGATTTTCAGGGCCAGCAACTCCGTTAGAGGGGAGGTTGTTGAGTGCGGGGACTTGAGTCATATCAAGAGAGATTGCCCCAGACTATTGAGTAGGGGCCCATAGCAAAGCTCTCAGCCTACGATTTCAGCACCAGCAACTACACCACCTACATAGCTAGCTAGAGGTGAGGCACAATCAGCACGAGGCTGCCTTAGAGGGGAAGATCATTCAGGAGGTGGTCAGTCCCGTTTCTATGCATTTCCCACCAAGCTAGAGGCAACTGCTTCCTACGCCGTGATTACTTGTATTGTTTTTGTGTGCCATAGGGATGCTTCGGTGTTATTTGACCCTAGTTCTACTTATTCATATGTGTCATCATACCTTGCTCGTTATTTGGATATGCCCTGTAATTCTTTAGGTTTGCATGTTCATATGTCTACATTGGTGGGTGATTATATTGTTGTGGGCCATATGTATCGGTCGTGTGTGGTGACCATCTGGGGTTGTAAGACTAGGGCTGATCTATTATTTCTCAGCATCATTGATTTTGATGTGATTTTGGGCATGGATTGGTTGTCACCATGTCACACTATTCTTGATTATCACGCTAAGACCGTGACATTGGCGATGTCGGGGTTGCCTAGGTTGCCTAGGGTTGATTATCATGCTAAGACCCTAGAGTATGTTCCGCGTAGGGTGATTTCGTATTTGAAGGCTCAACGGATGATTGAGAAGGGATTTTTGGCGTACTTGGTCTACGTGAGGGATGTTTGTGTTGATACTCCTACCGTTGAGTCTGTTTCGGTAGTGAGAACTTCGGAGACGTGTTACTTGCAGACCTATCGGGCATGCTACCCGATATGGACATCGATTTTGGTATTGACTTGTTGCCAGACACTTAGCTCATTTCTATTCCACCATATAGCATGGCACCTATAAGGTTAAGGGAATAGCTTTAGGAGTTGCTTGATAACGACTTCATTAGGCCTGGTATGTCGCCTTGAGGTGCATCAGTTCTATTTGTGAAGAAAAAGGATGGTACTATGAGGATGTGTATTGATTAGATACAACTAAACAAGGTTACAGTTAAAAGCAAGTACCCACTACCTATATTGATGACTTATTTGACCAGCTTCTAGGAGTTAGAGTGTTCTCAATGTTGATACCCAATTTTTCCCAAAATATTTTTAAAATTGCATTGTATACACTCAAAATCATACATTAGTAGCAATTGTCATTTTTCATAATTTTCCTATATTTAATTTAATTTGTACAATATTTTATTTCCAATAAATAACTACAAAATTGTATCACAAATGATTTCAAAGGCATTTCTTGATTTAATTTATTGTTTATGGTCCTAATAAGATCAAATTATTTCATAATTAGCCAAATTAGCGTATTTTGGCTATAGCCTAAGCATGTAATTTTATACTATTTTTACCAGAAATTAGCCTTTTATATTTTTTAATATCAAATAATAATTTTTAAGTTATTTCCATGCATATGATTCATTTTTATAATTAGGAATTATTTTATAAAACTATTTTTATTAAACTATCTGGGTATTTAACAAATAGCCCATGCCTATTTCAATTTTAGCCTAAACTGATTAATCACTCCCAATCAAACCAACCCAAAAACTTCTGAATAAGCTAGCTCAATACCCAGGCCCAATCCATTAATCTACCCGACCCAATTTCTATTTTAATCTGGGCCGTTGATCAATTTTGATTAACGGACCAGATCCGTTCTTTCCTAAATTAACCTAAGACCATACCCCCCCGAACCCTCATTCTCTCATTCTCTCTGCCGTCTCATTCTCTCTCAAGCTCTCTGCCTAACCATGGCTCCTGCTCGCCGACTGCTCGCTCGCCGGTATTAATGGTGGTTCCACCACCACCCCTAGCCTCTATAGCTCCCTCTCAATGGCCGGTTTCTTGCACCCCTGAGGTCCTCAAGGGACCAGTTGGCTGTTCACTCACACCTATGGTCCGTCTTTTCCGTCTCAGGCCACCTTGGCCCGTATAAGTAAGATCGTCCTATTTTATTACTGAATCTATGGCTTCTAAGCCGAAATCTCTCCATCTCTGGGTTATCTCTATAAAAACCCTAATTTATCTCTTGACTCTTTAGATCTGTAACAAATTTTAGAGTATTATGAGTTATTCTACTATTTCTCATGAGATTCTTTCTGATTTTTCAAAACGTCTCTTCGTCTTCATAACTAGGGTTTCTTAGCCCCTTTTTCAAAATGACTTTTCCTCTTATTTTAAGTGTTATTCTATAAATTTATTATGTTTAAACGATTTATTTAGGATTTCCCTTTGATCTGATTAACTATGTTAAAACCCTATTTCTTTTGGTTTTAATCCTGGATTCTAAGAATGTCTTTGCTCATTTGTTTGTTTGATTTGTATGTATGCCTGTTTCTCATGAACATGTCCTGATTTTCTGTGATTTCTACCCTATTATGCTTCTGATTTTGCTTCTCCCACCTATATTAGGTTTATTTTGTTTATTGACAGAAATTTGTGGTAATTTCCCCTAACATTTTCTAGTTGAATCCTTGATTTTCTGTGATTTCTATCCTACTATGCTTATTAGAGTTTTGATTCGTTTCTCCTTGCCTATACTATGTTTTTTTTCCCACTCATTCACAGAAATTTGTCGTAATCTCCCCTAATCGGTACTACTTTTATTCGAATCCCTGATTTTCTGCGATTAATATCTTTTACTGATTTCCTGTGATGACATCTTTTACTGATTTCCGACCTCTAAGTTATTTTGTTGCCCTATTATGTGGTTGACTACACTGTTAATTGATTCTTATGTTGATTCCTTAATTAGAACCTTATGAACTTAGACCTAATTGCTTACTCTATACTTGCACTGTTTGAAATTATTTCCTTATTTGTTATGCTCCAGTGACATATATTATCTCTTTCCTTATTTGTAACATGTCTTTTACCATTTGAAATTAAATCCCTTAATTAAGGGAGTACTTGCACTGATTTTCTTCTAGCTAATTTTGAGTTCCATAATTACTGTACAATTCTGATTCTTACCTTATTTTACTTAGATTTCAAACTACTATATATATGGCGCTCTTTTCAGTATTCAAGGACACGAACTGACATTAGTTCAAACTCTCTCACACTAAAAGATTTTCTGATCTCTCTCTCTCTTTCTTGCTACTTGCCACTACTACTAAATTAGCCGGCTGCAAGCCAAGGCTAATTATTGTACTCTCTTGTTCTTCACTTTGTGTTTACTCTCCTTACTGGTATGTTATGATTTTGAATTCAAGTCCTCAAACCAATGTGTTTCCCACTGCTTCAGTTTATCATATTCCTAATCTGTTTCTATCTATGGTTTTGCTATTCAACATGTAGTTGACATGTTTACATTATTGCTTAATCTAGCATGTTAGTTATGTCCTACCCCTCGTAGGATCATTATACTTATGAATAAGTTACTCCCTTTGTGGTGTGTTTCAAACTGACTATGTTCTGTCTATGCATGTTTGAATGTTCAACTTATTGATTCCTCTAGTTTCTGGCACAAACCTGTTTTTGTAAGCAATTTATTCAGAACTGTTCTGATTATATGCTCGATTCTGTTTGATACCACTATGTCTTCTATTGTTTGTTCTGAAATTCATAATCCCATACTATGTCTACACCATTAGTTATCCCCAACCCTACCTGCTCCCTAAGCACTTCTGACTCTTCTGAAACCTATGATCTATTCACTTGAAACTTCTATACTGCTGTCTGTTATGTGTTCACCATACATGTTCTACCTATCCCTAATCCCAATTACCCCTGTGTTAAGGATTGAGTGGTGTTGAACCTGTTTGGCTCTGTGTTTGATCTGTTGTTTGTTTGGTTACACAAATCTTGTCAAAAACTGTGTTTTACTGAACAACTCTCCTATTTTATAAAACTATTTCAATTGAGTCTCTTTCAAATACTGTTTTCCTATCAAACCTTCTCAAAACTATGCCAAGCACTCTTACTCTATTCTTAGGTCCTTAAGTTCTGCCCCTCCAGTGTCTGACTGCTTTTGGATTCCTATGAGATCCCTCTGAACTCTGATGCACTGGGGCTGGCTCTTCCACACTGCACTTACTCAGTTTTGGTTATGAAATCTGGGTGTGAGCACTAACCAGGATCCTTTGAGGTCCTTAGGGAACTCTGACACACCCGGACATCAGAAAGGCTATGAAATACTTGGGCATTTGAGGCTATGAGAATCTGGGCCTACTGCAGGCTCCCTATAGTGTAACTTCTTCTTTTCCTTTATCTATTTATGTAATTTATTCAGCTAGCCTGTAATAATTATTTGTAAACGAATATTCGGGATGACTAGTGAAATGGGGAGGGTAGCTATATATCTCTACCAATATCATTGGGGTACAAAGCATGTTATAGGCTTTACCTTATTATACTTGCATTAGAATCCCTGCTTGAGGACCAATACATTAAAATCATTTCATGCACTAGATATCATGTTCATGTATACTGCTTCAGCATCTAATTAGATACTAATACATGTTTATGATCATCATTTAGAAATCCCGCTCTTAGGTTAATAAACAGCATTAACATAAGAGTTGTTACTCCTGTGCATTCAAAATCATGTCTTAACAATTCTGTAACTCTTTTGTGCATTTAGAGATCATGCTTTAGGAATTCTATTAATTTAAAAATCATTGTCATAAAAACTGTCGTTTCTGTCCTAGTTAAACTACTGATTATGAAAGATGTAAAAACCGTGTCACATATGATCGTCTTGTTTCAAATAAAACTGGTAATAATCCTTGTATTCTCAGCATGCTTTAGGAAAAAAAACTCTTGAACTGTTAATGATTCTGCAACTATTATGCATGATCCCACGCCTAAGCAAGCCTTAGGTAACCGATCTGTATAAAACTGGAGAACTGTTCTCGTTTGTTTTTACTGCTTAACAACTTACAGGTTTAAAATCAGTAGGCAAACTGATTAGGACCCTACTATCGAGTTTATAAAAACAAAAGTTGCATATTTCTGTGCATTGACATCCACTTAGATATCCCGTGTAGGTCTTTTCTCTATTAAAAATTGTTCTTGTTTGTGTTTGATACGTGATGCTTATGTGCATTATGTGTGGAGGTAAACCTGGGCCTCTTAACTGTTTCTTCCTATATTTATCTCTTAAGTCCTACTTGTTCTTGCCTGTCGCCTAGAATTTTCTCCTTTTAAACACCATAGGGGTCTGTCTAGAACTGCCTTTACTTAGAGGTCCTTAAATTCCTCCGGGACCATTAAGAAGGGACGTGTAACAACACGCTTAGAGTTCATTAAATAAGCTCGCTTAATAACCTCTAAGGGGTGGGGTAATTGGTAGACATGGATATGATGACCAGTGCGCTAATGCCACATGTAGTCCCTCATTGAGGAGTGATTACCGGATATTGCATTGATGTTATCCTGTAAGGCAAACAACTTAGGACTCCCCTATCCCTTATATATTATGCTTAGATTGTAAATCTTTTTACAACCTTATACATGTGCTTAGACTTTAAATCTTTTTAAAACCTTATCACATATGTGTGCTTAGACTGCGAATCTTTTTCAAACCTTTAGTTGTTTACATGTATATACTTTGATTGCCTATTTGCTACTTGAATAAATTCACAAAACTTGTTCGTCCGGGAACCACAGTTGTGGACTTTGAGGGGTGCCTAACACCTTCTCTTTGAAGTAATTTCAAGCCCTTACCCAATCTCTGGTTATTCAATCTTTGTTGTAAATGACCCTTAGTAGGTGCCCTAACGCACCTTAATCTGTTAGGTGGTGACTCTTCAATTCCTTATATATCCATTTCCCAAAAGGAAACGAGTTGTCCAAACAATGTCAAAGACCCTGACCGATCCGAAAGGAGAAGAAAAAGGGGGGGGGGGGGGGGGCAACACGC
>ML296349.1:60926-79494 GCA_005239495.1 Nicotiana undulata
AAGGAGAAAAAAAAGGGGGGGGGGGGGTGACAACATGCCGATTCTGCTGGGGATTTTAGGCTTTTACCATTTCGAACTGCTTTGTGAATTTGTATCTTTTCTATGGTAATAACTTCACCCTTTCCCTTTCCCCTTATGTGCAATTTAATTGTCTATTTCTTTCAAGTATTTATTTTTCCAAAGACAAAACTGACTGTTTCTTTGTTTTCCTTTGTAACTGCTTTAAATTATAACCGTTGTATTTACCGCTTTCTTAACGTGCAAATACGTGACAACATGCTTTTATTGCTTATTTATTGTTGCATAATCATGCTCAACATCATATTCCACTCGTGACAACATAAATCCTATAGCAACGCTTGATGAGTGGTTGCGCTCTTCCTATTTTATATCACCCTTAAATTCAGAAAGGCTTATTTGCGGTAAAACCAGTCGATCAGCGGTGCAGTCGATGGTTCCGTGCCTTCCCCCTTGAGTTGTCCGCTCAAGGGTACCGGTCTAAAACCCCATAGAAACCTTACTTTGTTATACTGTGCATGCATCGTGGTCAAACCTAGCCAGGTTAATGTGTCGTCCGCACAATAACCCTTTAATACAGCCTTGTCCAAAAGTCCACTGGGGTTTTCATAATCCCAACGGACGCAATCACGTTCTGTGCATTTATTTGGAGAACTAAATGCTTGTATGCTAATCATAAGTGTATAAATAGTCGAGTCTGGCGGGGGTAATGGCCTAACTATTTTTGTCTTGCACAAAATGAGGCACGAGGTCCCCAGATTCGGTGTGGTTAGCAATATCCCTCCCATGCTCCTGAACTGGTGGGAGGATCTTCCCTCCAGTGATAAGAAACACGTCAAGAATAACCTGGGCAGTGTACCCTCACTTCTGAACATCCAATCCAACAACATGTTGATCGAGGCTTCCACCTTATTTTGGGATAGCGAAAGAGCCGTATTTCGCTTTGGGAGTATTGAGATGAAACCACTTTTAGAAGAGATAGGAGGACTTGCTGGGTTAGTTTGGGAGACCCCTGGGTTGTTGGTGCCCGAAAACCGCACGGGCAGAGGTTTCCTGAAAATGATGGGGTTGAAAAAGAATGCTGAGTTGGAGTGTCTGAAACAGTCATACATACCCTTCGAGTATTTATATGAAAGATACAGTCACAACAAGTCATACCGTACCTATCATGATGAGTTCTCCATCACTTCTCTGGGTCATATCCACCGTAGGGTATTTGTATTCATTGTCTGCTTTCTAGGGTTGATCATGTTTCCAACAAAGAAGGAAAGGATTCACACTAGGCTAGCCATGGTAACCAAGGCCTTGATGGACGGGATTGACGGGCAAGCCTTCAGCATTGTCCCAATGATCATATCGGACATTTATTGAGCCTTGGAACGTTGTAAAAAAGAAGCTAAGCATTATTTTGAGGGTTGCAACCTGTTGCTGCAACTGTGGCTCTTAGAACACCTCCAAAAGGGCCAGTACCATCAAGAATTTCCGCGAAGGGCATGGAACGATCACATTGCTTTCCATCACCCCAAGCGGATGACATATATACCCGATAGGTTTGCTCAGCCAGAGACTGCCAAGGAGTGGGTAGAATTCTTTGATAACCTAACTGAGGAGCAGGTACAATGGATGTTCGAGTGGTTTCCAACGGACGAATTCATTATCAGGTACATGGATGCACCACACCTAGTGTTGATCGGGTTGAGAGGTATATATCCTTACGTTCCTCTCGGGGTCATGAGACAAGCAGGAAAGAAACAAGTTGTGCTGAGGGTTTATAAGATGAGCCATTTCCGAGCTGACTTCCAAGATGATGATGTTCCCTACAAGTGCCAAGCCCAATACATGTGGCACTGCAAGATCCTGATGGAGAAAAACACAATTGAACCAAACAGGTACCACGCAGAATGTGCACCCTTATATCCGGCGTGGTTAGTAGACGACTTGGATGGGTTAGTGAGGCCAGGAATCAGCCGAAACCACAGAATCATAGACAAGAATGCTGAGGCTCAGGTTCTGAGAACGAGCACCGAGAGATACATGAAACCAACAAAAGGTTGATCGAAGAATAGAAAGACATGGCCATCCGTTCCAACAAGAAGCTGAAATACTTGGAGCGAGGCATAGTAGAGATGGAAGGTAAAATCATCAAGAGGGTCGAAGACTGCCAAAAAAACCGAGGGAAATGAAGGAGGGCACCTGGCCAGAGCGTACCTGCTGCTGGGACTACGTGAGCTAGGGAATTTGTTCGATGGGATTAAGGACGCCGAATCTGGGGAAGGTCCTTCTGGGACCAAGTAGGATAGGATTTCCTTTTTACTTTTATCAATGTAATAAGGCCAATGGCCCTTAAGTGACTTAATTTCCTGCTTATTGTTTTAGTGTCATTTTGGATTCGTCTATTTATATTAATGCAATGAGGCATTTTGGCATCTAAGTTCTCCAAATCAACTTGTCTCTAGGCCTATCTAAGGCACAACGAGGCTCCCAAATTAGGACACGCTTTATACTCCTGCAATGTGTTTAAATACTGCAATTTTTTCTCATGATCCCCACTGACTTGGCTACCTTTTTTTTTGTTGCTTTTGTTTTCTTTATTTTGATTATTCCCCTCCCCAAAGGTTGGTTCGTGCATTCTGGCATCATCATCATACCACACAAGATCCAAGGGCCCTCCACCTTCTCCTCCTCCTAGTCCACCTAAGGGAAAAAGCAAAGGCAAAGGCAAAATGGAAGATTTGAGCAATATCAGAAAGGAAAACACAGTGACAGCTGAACGAACAGAAGCTTATGACGGTCAAGGTACTCAGGTCTAGAACGATGCTATGTTGCAACTCAAGAAAAAGTTGTTGAAGCTCCAAGGGGAGCTTGAACATGTCCGGAATTTGGCAAATCTATCATTCTCACTTAGTGTTCCAGACGTCAATCATTCAAACACCCAAATCCCATGCCTCCTCAGAATACCCCAAACAAACAAAACCCTCCCGCAACTCACCACCATACAACTCCATCGAAAAATATTAACTATTCCACCACAATGCAACACTTGCCACACTTCGAGAAACACCCCACTAATCGTCCCTGAACCACAAAAATCCAAAAATGACCACCTCTACGCCCAAGCGCCAGGCCATCATAACAACCCCATCTACATGGAGACTCTACCTCACTCCACCCAACCCATTTCTTACACACCCGAATCTAGTGAGAAGGATATGCTTATTAAGAACTTGGCTGAAGAACTTAAGAAACTAACTAGCCGAGTCCAAGGCGTTGAAGGAAGTAAGGGAGTTGAAGGGCTGAACTATGAAGATCTCTTCATACAACCCGATGTTGAACTACCATAGGGTTACAAACCTCCTAAGTTCGAGATGTTCGACGGCACAGGTGATCCCAGGGTCCATCTGAGGACCTATTGTGATAAATTGGTTAGAGTGGGAAGAGATGAGAAGATTCGTATGAAGTTATTCATGAGGAGCCTCACAGGAAATGCTTTGTCTTGGTACATACGCCAAGACCTTAAGAAATGGTCCAATTTGGTGAACATGGCATCCGACTTCATGGACCGATTCAGGTTTAATACAGAAAATGCACCAGACGTGTTCTATATTCAGAACCTTAAGAAGAAGCCCACCGAAACTTTTCCCGAGTATTCCACTCGCTGGAGATCTGAAGCAGCCAATGTCAGGCCTGGCCTAGACGAAGAACAAATGAACAAATTCTTTGTCCGGGCACAAGACCCGTAGTATTATGAGAGGCTGATGGTGATTGAAAAACACAAATTCTCTGACATCATCAAGCTAGGTGAGAGAGTTGAAGAAGGGATTAAGAGCAGAATAGTTACTAATTTTGAAGCACTACAAGCCATGAACAAGGCCCTGCAGTCTAGCGGCATATCAAAGAAGAAAGACGTGGGAGCCGTAATGGTTGCACAGGAACCCAAATCTCCATTGACATATCGAACCCCTCCACTCACATACCAAACACCCCCGCCTACATAACAGTCAGCACCTCCACCAACATATCAGCCATCTCCCCCACCTACTTATCAACCCACATCTCCCGGATATTCCTTACCAGCCCCTGCTTATCATGCATATAACTCTCAACTATCTCACTTCCAGTCACCCCCTGCTCGCCAAAATGTCCCAAGACCTCGACCTAATTTTGACCGCAGGCCGCCCAAGCAATATACTGCCATTGTTGAGCCTATTGACCAGCTGTACGAAAGATTAAAAGCTGCTGGTTATGTTACTCCTATACCTGCTGTGACCCCTGAAAATCCATCCTAGTGGGTCAATCCAAATAAAACCTGTGCATACCATTCCGGCATGAAGGGACATACAATTGATGAATGCCGCTCACTAAAAGATAAGATTTAGTCTCTGATATATAATAAGATCATTCAAGCAAAGGAAGATACTCCTAATGTACGCAATAATCTACTCCCAGAACATATGGGTGGAGGCATCAACATGATAGAGATAGAGGAAGAATGAGACCTAGAGGGGTGGATCGGGTTGATCATAGAAGGTGATGACCCAAAGATGCCAGAAGTCACCCTTAATCCTATCATAGTCCAGATTCAGCCGTCAGGAGATGTCAAGGAAGCTGCGTTAGTCCCATTTGAGTTTGAAGCAACATCACCTGCAGATGCACCTGTGCCATTTGAGGTCAAAGTAATACCACCTGCCACTTTGCCCGTCCCGTTTGAGGTAAAGGTAGCAACACCGATAATAGTGACAGTGTGAACTATGCCTCATTTCAAAATTAATGTTGTACCTTGGGATTACGTGGCTGAGGCTAGAAGGAGAAGTGAAACCAAGATAGAAAAAGTTGTTGCTGCGTAGGGAATGACTAGGACCGACAGGATCTATACACCTGAACACTTGGCTGAGTCCAACAAACAGGCTTCCAACAGACCACCCATCATTGAGACAGGCCCAAATGATCTTTGGAGGAAGGTGCAGGCCAAAGAATACTCAGTCATCGATAAGTTGAACAAAACTCTATCCCAGATATCCATTCTGTCATTGCTGCCGAATTCGGAGACGCACAGGAATGCTTTGATGAGAGTGTTGAACGAAGCATATGTGCCTAATAACATCACCAGTAGAGAAATGGCCAACATGGTAGGACAGGTGCTCGAAAGTCATAAGATCACTTTCCACGAAGACGAGCTGCTGCCTGAAGGGTTAAGTCACAACAAGGCACTACACATCACTGTGCAATGCGAGGATTACTTTATCACCAGGGTTTTGATTGACGGGGGATCCAGCCTCAACATCTGCCCATTAACGACACTCAATAAATTGGGCAAGGGATAGTACGAGATAAGAGAAGGGCCCATGAACGTAAAGGCTTTCGACGGTTCTTAGAGGTCTACCATTGGGGAAATCAGCCTTTGTCTACAAATGAGACCTACATGGTTAGAAGTTGAATTTCAGGTGATAGATATATCTGCGTCCTACAACCAGTTATTGAGACGACCGTGGATATATGCCGTTGGGGCTGTGGCATCAATATTGCATCAGGTAGTGAAATTTGAATGAAACCACCAGGAAGTAATCATCCATGGAGATGGAAGCAACCCTATCTATAGCCGCCAGACCATCCCGGTGATTGAAGGTAGAAGAAGGTTGGGCGGAGAAACTTACCACCACATCGAGCGGGTCAATGCAATAGACAAGGATAAGTGGTGAAGAGTAAGATTGAAAGCATAATGAATTGGAGCGGATATGAACCTGGGAAAGGACTCGACAAGAATCTTCAGGGAATCTCCAAGCCAATACACCTCAAGCGCCATTGTACCACTTTTGGTATGGGATACAAGTACACTTGGCAAGAGTACGACGACTGGTCGCCACCATGGTGCGGTCCCTACTATCCGTTGAAAAAGCCTATACCACATCTGGAGCAGACTTTCCAACAGGATAACATCATATGGGGGTCAGAGGAAGAAGAAGCACTAGCAGCCTTGAAGAATCTATTCCTGGAAAATGAAGACATGGACTGTTGTGTTATTGTTGAGGAGGAGGAGGAGGAAGGCCCTTCCATCTAGGCCATGAGCAAAGGATAATTCCTTAAGAATTGGACTATCAAAACATACAGGGCCCGACGAGTCCCGGGGTAGCAAGGCTGAACAAGCATTATTTATTTCATTTTTGCTAATGATTTCCTTTTCGCATTTCTGTTTTTTCAATAAAATCTCCGATATTCCTAAAACATTCGCTTATATTATCAAAACTGCTTTTATGTTTCAACAAATCAGTATTTATTTATTATTGTTTTTCTCTCATTACTTTTATCTGTACAACATTACTATTTCATGTCTTGATGAACCAATGATTGTGACATGCAATGAGACAACGCAACAAAAGGACAGTGATTCAGAAGAAGAGGATGTCATACCCAATGAAATTGTCAGAGAAGTTGAGAATTTTGAGAACAAACTTAATTCTAATCTGGACGAAACTGAGGTAGTCAACCTGGGAGATTCAGAAACTGTCAAAGAAACTCGCATCAGCATCCACTTGTCACCATCAGAGAAAGAAGAATACACACAATTCTTGAAAGAGTATGAAGACATATTTGCATGGTCGTACGATGACATGACTAGTTTAAGTACGTCCATTGTGGCTCACAAACTGCCAACCAATCCAATGTGCCCGCCGGTAAAGCAGAAGCTCAGGAAGTTCAAGCCTGATATGAGCTTGAAAATCAAAGAGGAAGTTACCAAACAAATCAACGCTGATGTCCTCTGGGTAGTTGAATATCCAACATGGTTAGCCAACATCGTACCAGTGCCTAAGAAATATGGAAAAGTTAGGGTTTTTGTCGACTACCGGGATCTCAAACGGGTCAGTTCAAAGGAAGATTTCCCTCTTCCAAACATACACATCCTGATTGACAATTGCGCCAAGCATGAACTTCAGTCGTTCGTGGATTGTTTCGCTGGTTACCATCAAATTTGGATGGATGAGGAAGATGCTGAGAAAATAGTTTTCATTACGTCGTGGGGAGTATACTGTTATAAGATGATGCCATTCGGCCTAAAGAATGCTGGGGCCACTTACATGAGGTCTATGACAACCATTTTCCATGACATGATACATAAAGCGATCGAGGTATATGTTGACGACGTCATCATCAAGTCCAAGAAATCCACTGACCATATAGCAGATCTGAGGAAGTTCTTCAACAGATTGCGAAAATACAACCTGAAATTAAACCACGCGAAGTGTGCATTCGGGGTTCCTACTGGAAAATTGCTTGTGTTCATTGTCAGCCGCCGAGGGATAGAATTGGATCCATCAAAGGTCAAAGCCATCCAAGAGTTACCATCGCCAAAGAACAAGAAAGATGTGATGAGTTTCCTGGGATGCCTTAATTACATCAGCCGGTTCACAGCCCAGTCCACGGTCATATGCGAACCAATCTTCAAAATGCTGAAGAAAGATGCTACAACCAAATGGACCGAGGATTGTCAAAAGGCCTTCAACAGAAAGGAGTACTTGTCAACACCGCCAGTCTTGGTACCGCCAGAGCCAGGTAGACCTTTATTACTCTACCTCGCAGTATTAGATGGAGCTTTCTGCTGCGTTCTGGGGTAGCATGACGAGACAGGGAGAAAAGAGCAGGCTATCTATTATCTGAGTAAGAAGTTCACTCCATACGAGGCACGGTATTCTTTACTAGAACGTACTTGTTGTGCTCTAACTTGGGTAGCCCAGAAGCTGAGGAATTACTTCTGTGCCTACACAACATATCTCATATCAAGGATGGATCCATTGAAATACATCTTTTAGAAGCCCATGCCCACTAGCATGCTGGCCAAGTGGAAAATCCTGCTGAGTGAGTTCGACATTGTCTATGTGACTCAAAAAGCGGTCAAGGGACAAACGTTGGCAGACCATCTTGCTGAGAACCCCGTGGATGGAGAATACGAACCCCTAAAAATGTATTTTCCCGATGAAGAAGTGTTGTTCATAGGAGAAGACACTGCAGAATCCTATGACGGTTGGAGAATGTTCTTCGACGGAGCAACCAATTTCAAAGGAGTCGGCATTGGAGCCGTCCTGGTATCGGAAACCGG
The DNA here is from genome assembly GCA_005239495.1 of Nicotiana undulata. NCBI lineage: Eukaryota > Viridiplantae > Streptophyta > Magnoliopsida > Solanales > Solanaceae > Nicotiana > Nicotiana undulata. The sequence continues at coordinate 69,034 of ML296349.1, forward strand.
ACAACATTATCCGGTATATGCTAAACTCAGATTCCCTTGCACTAACAATATGGTAGAGTAAGAAGCCTGCATCCTAGGGCTCAACATGGCCATTGATATAAATATTCAAGAGCTGCTGGTAATTGGTGACTCAGAACTGCTAATACACCAGGTACAAGGAGAATGGGCTACCAAGAATTCCAAGATACTGCCGTATCTGCACCATGTGCAAGAATTGAGAAAGAGGTTCACTAAGACGGAATTTCGGCACGTCCCCAGAATTCAGTATAAGTTTGCCGATGCACTGGCCACTCTCTCATCCATGATACAACATCCAGATAAGAACTTTATTGACCCTATTCCAGTGAAGATCCATATCCAGCCGACATATTGTTCCCATGTTGAAGAAGAAGCGGACGGAAAACCATGGTTCCACGATATCAAGGAGTATTTGTCAAAGGGAGAATACCCAGAGTTTGCAAACCATACTCAGAAACGCACGCTTCGAAGATTGTCCAACAATTTCTTTCACAGCGGAGGAACTCTGTACAGGAGGACTCCCGATTTGGGATTACTAAGATGTGTTGACGCAAAGGAAGCCTCCAAGCTACTTGAAGAGATACATGTTGGGGCCTGCGGTCTACATATGAATGGTTTCATCTTGGCCAAGAAGATACTCAGATCTGGTTACTTCTGGATGACCATGGAAACGAACTGCATCCAGTATGTTCGAAAATGCTACCAATGTCAAGTACATGCAGATATGATGAAGGTACCCCCAAATGAGCTCAATGAAAAAAGCTCACCGTGGCCGTTCGCCGCTTGGGGAATGGACATCATTGGACCGATCGAGCCTACAGCCTCAAATGGACACATGTTCATCTTAGTAGCTATTGATTATTTCACCAAATGGGTCGAAGAAGCATATTACAAAGCAGTGACTAAGAAAGTCATGGCAGACTTTGTCCGCGACCGTATTGTTTGTCGGTTCGGAGTCCTAGAGTCAATCATCACCGACAATGACTCCAATCTAAAAAGTGATCTGATGAAAGCCATGTGTGAGGCTTTCAAAATCAAGCACAAGAATTCCACAGCCTACAGACCTCAGATGAATGGAGCTGTAGAAGCCGCAAACAAGAACATCAAGAAGATATTGAGAAAGATGATAGAAAAACACAAACAATGACACGGAAAACTATCATTTGCCTTACTAGGATACCGCACCACAGTCCGTACATCAACTAGGGCAACTCCTTACTTATTGGTTTATGGTACGGAAGCTGTTATTCCTGTCGAAGTGGAGATCCCTTCCTTGAGAATCATACAAGAAGCTGAGCTCAGCGATGCAGAATGGATAAAGAGTCTTTATGAGCAACTAGCCCTCATAGATGAGAAAAGAATGAATGCAGTGTGTCACGGACAACTTTATCAGAGCAAAATGACCAGAGCCTTCAATAAAAGAGTCAAGCCAAGACAGTTCACATTGGGGTAGCTGGTGTTGAAAAAGATCTTTTCGCATCAAGATGAAGCCAAAGGGAAATTCTCTCCCAACTGGCAAGGTCCGTATATGGTTCACCGAGTGTTGACAGGAGGAGCTCTTATACTTGCAGAAATGGACGGAGAATTATAGCCAAAACCAATTAACTCAGATGCAGTCAAATGATACTATGTGTAATTCTTTACGCTTTTCCCAAGTGATGTAAATTGAAATACGCCTGACCTGATTCCCGTTTAAGAGGGGATACGTAGGCAGCCCTATGGGTTCAGTCACAATTCAATAAAATCTCATTTCCCTGCAATTGGAAACTGAGGCAGAATTTTGAAGAGGACCCTCAAAATTCCGAAGCAAGTTCAGCCGATCGCAGCATGCACAATGGTCAGAGACGTCAACCTATATAACTGGGGCAGAATTTTGAGGAGGACCCTCAAAATTCCGTAGCATGAGAGGTTTCAATGTCTTGAACCGTGTCACGGTCGTCGGTTCATCTAAATTTCTTAAAATATATTTTATACTACGTCTTTCAAAATCATGCATGCTTGCTTTAAAAAAATTGCTCTGTTTAGCAAACGCTACCCCGATGATATAAACAGGATCATCAGACCAAGCAGAACAAGTCGAGAAAAGCCAGCGGGGATACGAACCAACCTTCCCCATCTACAGAACTCACAATTTTTCTTTGGATGCAGGAACAAAGAATAAAACACGTTTCGAAGTCACAAATCTCAACACAGTTGCAAATGCCAAAATTTGCCATCAGCACAAAGAACAAACATGTTCAAAGTCACATTGAACTTGCCGACATTTGCTATTCGCACAAAGTATAATATGTTCCATAGTCATAATTCTCACAACAATCGCAATACCGCAATCTGCTACCAGCTAAGAAATCCTGCTACCATTTGCTATTTATTCTTCCGCATAAGTCTAAGCTCTGCCTTCATCTTGCATGGGACTAAGTTCTGTTCCGCATTTTGCATGTGATTAAGCTCTACTTCCATTTGCATAAAGGCTACTCTCTGCCTTTTGCATAAGGCTAATCTCTGCCTTCCATCTGTATAAGGCTAATCGCTGCCTTCCATTTTGCATAAGGCTAATCTCTGCCTTCCATCTGTATAAGGCTAATCGCGGACTTCCATTTTGCATAAGGCTATTCTCTGCCTTCCATCCGCATAAGGCTAATCGCTGCCTTCCTATCTGTATGAGACCAAGCCCTGTATCCATTTTGCATAAGGCTAATCTCTACCTTCCATCTGCATAAGGCTAATCGCTGCCTTCCTATCTACATGAGACTAAGCCCGGTCTCCATTTTGCATAAGGCTAATCTCTGCCTTCCATCTGCATAAGGCTAATCTCTGCCTTCCGCATCTTGTACGAGGTTAAGCTCTACCTCCATATTTGCATAAAGGCTAATCTATGCCTTCCCTTGCATGAGGATAAGCTCTGCCTCCATCTGCATAAGGCTAATCGCTGCCTTCCTCTCTGCATGAGGTTAAGCTCTACCTCCATTTTGCATAAGGCTAATCTCTGCCTTCACCTGTATAAGGCTAATCCCTTCCTTCCTTTGCGTGAGACTAAGCTCTGTCTACATACTTGCATGAGGCTAAGCTCTGCCTCCAATTTACTTTTCACCGAGACTAAGCGCTGTCTCTCAAGCATTATTTACTTCGCTCTTCTTTCGGGCTAAGCTCTGCCCTCTATTTCCCAAGACTAATCTCTGACTTGTGGACATCATATTATTGCATTTCATGGGCTGAAATATCACCAACTTGTCCAAAGGCGTCATAGTCTAACATCATCGTCCTCATAGACGGAAGACACCATGTCATGGCCTGATGATCTCTCTCAAATTTGCATTATAATTATTCAAAGGCGTCATAGTTCGGAGGCACCATCTTCATGGCCCGAGAACATCATTTCATGGCCTGCGAATCTCTCATCAAACAATTCATGGCACAAGACATCATGGTCTGAGAACGTCATCCTTAACCGTCCAAAGACAATTCTCATGGTCCAACGAGAACCTGCATCATGTTTAAATTTATGCACAATATACACTTGTATTATTCTCATTTGCAGGTAACCCGACGAGCAACAGCTATCCCAGCAGGAGCGATGCTCCAGTTCCTCAACTGTATCAACCCTAACTTCTCTCGTAAACCATTCGTTCACCCATCCCTAGATGTCGCGTCCGTTCTTGTGATGATTTCACCGGCATATATCGCCAATGAATCCGAAACTACATACGACCTGACTCCTGTAAAACCAGGGATATGTAGGCAGCTCAGAAGGGCATCATATCTTTACCCGACAACTCTTTAATCCTTTTCGGGTAAAGAGGGGTAGTTGTTGATACCTAATTTTTCCCAAAATATTTTTAAAATTGCATGTATACCCTCAAAATCATACATTAGTAGCAATTGGTATTTTTCATAATTTTCCTATATTTTATTTAATTTGTACAACATTTTATCTCTAATAAATAACTACAACATTGCATCACAAATGATTTCAAAGGCATTTCTTGATTTAATTTATTGTTTATGGTCCTAACAAGATCAAATTATTTCATAATTAGCCAAATTGACGTCTTTTGGCTACAATTGCAATAACTTTGCAATTATAGCCTAAGCATGTAATTTTATACTATTTTTATCAGAAATTAGCCTTTTATATTTTTTAATATCAAATAATCATTTTTAAGTTATTTCCATGCATATGATTCATTTTTATAATTAGTAATTATTTTATATAACTATTTTTATTAAACTATCTGGGTATTTAACAAATAGACCATGCCTATTTCAATTTTAGCCTAAATTGATTAATCACTCCCTATTAAACCAAACCAAAAACTCCTGAATAAGCTAGCCCAATACCCAAGCCCAATCCATTAATCTACCCGACCCAATTTCTGTTTTAATCTGGGCCGTTGATCAGTTTTGATAAACGGACCAAATCCGTTCTTTCTTAAATTAACCTAAGACCATACCCCCCAAACCCTCATTCTCTTATTCTATCCGCTGTCTCATACTTTCATTCTCTCTCAAGCTCTCTGCCTAACCATGGCTCCTGCTCGCCGACTGCTCGCTAGCCGGTATTAATGGTGGTTCCACCACCACCCCTAACCTCTATGACTCCCTCTCCATGGCCGGTTTCTTGCATCCCTGATTTCCTCAAGAGACCAGTTGGCTAGTCACTCACACCTATGGCCCGTATTTTCCGTCTCAGGCCACCTTGGCCCGTCTAAGTAAGATCGTCTTATTTTATTACTAAATCTATGGCTTCTAAGCCGAAATCTCTCCATCTCTGGGTTATCTCTCTAAAAACCCTAATTTATCTCTTGACTCTTTAGATCTGTAACAGATTTGATAGTATTATGAGTTATTCTACTGTTTCTCATGAGTTTCTTTCTGATTTTTCAAAATGCCTCTTCGTCTTCATAACTAGGGTTTCTTAACCCCATTTTCAAAATGACTTTTCCTCTGATTTTAAGTGTTATTCTATAATCTTTATTATGTTTAAACGGTTTATTTAGGTTTTCCCTTTGATATGATTAACTATGTTAAAACCCTAATTCTTTTCGTTTTAATCCTGGATTCTGAGACTGTCTTTGCTCATTTGTTCGTTTGATTTGTATGTATGCCTGTTTATCATGAACATGTCTGATTTTCTATGATTTATACCCTATTATTCTCATTAGGGTTTCTGATTTTGCTTCTCCTGCCTATATTAGGTTTATTTTGTTTATTGACAGAAATTTGTGGTAATTTCCCCTAACCAGTACTATTTTCTAGTTGAATCCCTGATTTTCCGAGATTTCTACCCTACTATGCTTATTAGAGTTTTGATTCGTTTCTCCTTGCCTATACTATGTTTTTTTCACTCATTCACAGAAATTTGTAGTAATCTCCCCTAATCAGTACTACGTTTATTCGAATCCCTGATTTTCTGCGATTAATACCTTTTACTGATTTCCTGTGATGATATCTTTTACTGATTTCCGACCTCTAAGTTATTTTGTTGCCCTATTATGTGGTTGACTACACTGTTAATTGATTCTTATGTTGATTCCTTAATTAGAACTTATGAACTTAGCCCTAATTGCTTACTCTATACTTGCACTATTTGAAATTATTTCCTTATTTGTTATGCTCCAGTGACATATATTATCTCTTTCCTTATTTGTAACATGTCTTTTACCATTTGAAATTAAATCCCTTAATTAAGGGAGTACTTGCACTGATTTTCTTCTAGCTAATTTTGAGTTCCATAATTACTGTACAATTCTGATTCTTACCTTATTTTACTTAGATTTCAAACTACTATATATATGGCGCTCTTTTCAGTATTCAAGGACACGAACTGACATTAGTTCAAACTCTCTCACACTAAAAGCTTTTCTGCTCTCTCTCTCTCTCTTTCTTGCTACTTGCTACTTGCTACTTTCCACTGCTACTAAATTAGTCGGCTGCAAGCCAAAGCTAATTATTGTACTCTCTTGTTCTTCACTTTGTGTTTACTCTCCTTACTGGTATGTTCTGATTTTGAATTCAAGTCCTCAAACCAATGTGTTTCCTAGTGCTTTAGTTTATCATATTCCTAATTTGTTTCTATCTTTGGTTTTGCCGTTCAACATGTAGTTGACCCGTTTACATTATTGCTTCATCTAGCATGTTAGTTATGTCCTAACCCTCTTAGGATCATTATACTTATGAATAAGTTACTCCCTTTTGTGTTTCAAACTGACTATGTTCTGTCTATGCATGTTTGAATGTTCAACTGATTGATTCCTCTAGTTTCTGGCACAAACCTGTTTTTGTAAGCAATTTTTTTATTCAGAACTGTTCTGATTATATGCTGAATTCTTTTTGATACCACTATGTCTTCTATTATTTGTTCTGAAATTCATAATCCCATACTATGTTTACACCATTAGTTATCCCCAACCCCACTAGCTCCCTAAGCACTTATGACTATATGTAACCATTAGCAATTCTGAAACCTATGATCTATTGACTTGAAACTTCTATACTGTTGTCTGTTATGTGTTCACCATGCATGTTCAACATGTCCCTAATCCCCAATGACCCCTGTGTGAAGGATTGAGTGGTGTTGAACCTGTTTGGTCTGTTGTTTGTTTAGTTACACAATTCTTGTCAAAAACTGTGTTTTACTGAACAACTTTCCTATTTTATAAAACTATTTCAACTGAGTCTCTTTCAAATACTGTTTTCCTATCAAACCTTATCAAAACTATGTCAAGCACTCTCACTCTATTCTTAGGACCTTTAGTTCTGCCCCTCCAGTGTGTGACTGCGTTGGGTTTCCTATGAGATCCCTCTGAACTCTGATGCACTGGGGCGGGCTTTTCCACACTGCACTTACTCAGTTCTGGTTATGAAATCTGGGTGTGAGTACTGCTCGGGATCCCTTGAGGTCCTTAGGGAACTCTGATGACATGAGAAAGGCTATGAAATACTTAGGCATTTGAAGCTATGAGAATCTGGGCCTACTTCAGGCTCCCTATAATGTAACTTCTTTTCCTTTATCTATTTATGTAATTTATTCAACTGTCTGTAATAATTATTTGTAAACGAATATTGGGGATGTCTAGTGAAATGGGGAGGGTAGATATATATCTCTACCAATATCATTGGGGTATAAAGCATGTTATAGGCTTTACCTTATTTATACTTGCATTAGAATCCCTGCTTTAGGACCAATACATTCAAATCATGTCATGCACTAGATATCATGTTCTTAGGTTTCATGTATACTGCTTCAACATCTCATTAGATACTAATACATGTTTATGATCATCACTTAGAAATCCTGCTCTTAGGTTAATAAACAACATTAACATAAGAGCTGTTACTCCTGTGCATTCAAAATCATGTCTTAACATGTTTGTAACGTTTTTGTGCATTTAGAGATCATGCTTTAGGAATTCTGTTAATTTAAAAATAATTGTCATAAAAACTGTCATTTCTGTGCATTTAGAAATCATTAGGCACTCTATTTGCATTTTCTTAGCCACGCCTAGTTAAACTACTGATTATGAAAGATGTAAAAACAGTCTCACATATGATCGTCTTGTTTCAAATAAAACTGGTAATAATACTTGTATTCTCAGCATGCTTTAGCAAAACAACTCTTGAACTGTTAATGATTCTAAAACTATTATGCATGATCCCACGCCTAGGCAAGCCTTAGGTAACAAGTCTGTATAAAACTGGAGAATTGTTCTCGTTTGTGTTTCTTCACACTAACCGAATCTCGCATAGAATCCATAAATGAAGAAAGCATCTCAATTGGAGTTTACTTCTTAACAACTTACAAGTTTAAAATCAGTAGGCAAACTGATTAGGACCTTACTATCGAGTTTATAAAAACAAAAGTTGCATATTTCTATGCATTGACATCCACTTAGATATCCTGTGTAGGTCTTTTCTCTAATAAAAACTGTTCTTGTTTGTTTTTGAGACGTGCTGCTTATGTGCATTATGTGTGGAGGTAAACCAGGGCCTCTTAACTGTTTCTTCCTATATTTATCTCTTAAGTCCTACTTGTTCTTGCCTGTCTCCTAGAATTTTCTCCTTTTAAACACCAAAGGGGTCGTCTAGAACTGCCTATACTTAGAGGTCCTAAACTTCCTCTGGGACCATTAAGAAGGGACGAGTAACATCACGCTTAGAGTTCGTTAAATAAGCTTTCTTAATAACCTCTAAGGGGTGAGGTAACGGGTAGACATGGATATGATGACCAGTGCGCTAATGCCACATGTAGCCACTTATTGAGGAGTGATTACCGGGTATTTCATTGATGTGATTCTATAAGACAAACAACTTAGGACTCCCCTATCCCTTACATATTGTGCTTAGATTGTATATATTTTTAAAACCTTATACATGTGCTTAGACTTTAAATGTTTTTAAAACCTTATCACATATGTGTGCTTAGACTGCGAATCGTTTTAAAACCTTTAGTTGTTTACATGTATATACTTTGACTTTCCTATTTGCTACTTGTTTAAATTCACAAAGCTTGTTTGGCCGGGAACCACAGTTATTGACTTTGAGGGGTGCCTAACACCTTCCCTTTTAAGTAATTTCAAGCCCTTACCCAATCACTGGTTATTCAATCTGTGTTGTAAATGACCCTTAGTAGGTGCCCTAACGCACCTTAATCCGTTAGGTGGCGACTTTTCAATTCCTTATATATCCCTTTCCCAAAAGGAAACGAGTTATCCCAACAATGTCAAAGACCCTGACCGATCCGAAAGGAGAGGAACAAGGGGCACGACACTCGAAGATTGATTTGAGATATGGTTATCATCAGCTGAAGATCCGGGATTTAGACATTCCGAAGACGACTTTCAGGACCTGCTATGGTCACTATGAGTTTCTGGTGATGTCTTTTGGGCTGACCAATTCCCTAGAAACCTTTATCCACTTTATGAATAGTGTGTTCCAGCTGTATCTTAATTATTTTGTCATCTTGTTCATTAACGACACATTGGTGTATTCTCGCAGCCAGGAGGATCATAAGCTGCCTCTGAGGATCATACTCTAGACTTTGAGGGAGAAGAAGTCATATGCTAAATTCTCCAAGTGTGAGTTTTAGCTTGATTCAATAGAATTTTTGGGGCACGTGGCATCCAGTTGGGTGTCAAGACCCAGAAACCTAATCCGGGTCGTCATGGCACCCAACGACGGGTTAGGCAAGCCAACACAAATTACACTAAGTGTTACCCTTCCCATCTAATTAAACAAGTCAACATTTACAAATTTTAAATAGTTAAACATGATGATAGCTTGACATGGAAATAAAACATACGCATGCCGGTACAACCCAAACCCAAAAGATATATATACACTACACGTGTGTGCCAGGAACTAGTGTCACGAGTGTCATGGGCAACTACTGAATATAAAATGACTACAATATTTACAGAGTCTCACTCTGAATGACATGGATAGAGAATATAACAATAGAACTCCAAGGTGCTGCTAGGAAGTCGCCGGGAAAGCAACTCACCGTGAAGTACGACCACGCTATCAGTATCTAGCTCTGGTCTGATGATCAGACGCACCAGCCTCCGGACCTGTACAGTCAGGTACAGAAAAGAAGAGAAAGTGCAGCATGAGTACATATTAAATAAATATGTACCCAGTGAGTATCCCGCCTAAACTCGAAGAAGTAGTGACGAGAGGTCGACTCGATACTCACTAAGGTCCAACAGTAATGACAGATGATAGAATATAATGAAATACAGTAGGCATGTCAGAAAATAAGCAACAAGTACATATCAAGAGCAGAAATCCAAACAACTACTGAACTAAATAACAAAGCACTTTCAAGGGTAAGACCACTGAACGAAACAATAATCACAAATTCTTAGATCCGCCGTGGCGTACGGCCCGCTCCCATAAGGTACNTTCTAAACTCGCCGTGGCGTACGGCCCGATCCCATGTGTATCTCAATTATTTCTCAACACTGCCGTGGAAAACGGCCCGATCCCATATATATATCACAAATACTTCTCAACACTGCCGTGGCGTACGGCCCGATCCCATATATATATCACAAATACTTCTCAACACTGCCGTGGCGTACGGCCCGATCCCATATATATATTCAATTACTTTTCAACACTGCCGTGGCGCACGGCCCGATCCCATATATTTCACAATTTCCTTTCAGCACTGCCGTGGCTTACGGCCCGATCCCATATTCATTTCAATTTAACACTGCCGTGGCGTACGACCCGATCCCATATTCATTTCAATTTCCTTTCAACATTGTCGTGGCGTACGACCCGCTCCCGTATATTTCACAATACTTACTTTCCATAAGAAATTTCTTGCCATTCAACAATTTTCCATAAAGGCTCACAGGAACAACACTATACAAATCGTAATCTCATAGTACATATGGCATCACAATAAATCATATAAAGCATTACAAGGAAAACATATCA
>MDKH01032977.1:0-16990 GCA_005239495.1 Nicotiana undulata
GACGCCACGGGGCGCGTCCAAGGGGTCATGGGGCATGGATGGAAAGCCGCCCATGACATATATTATGAGTTCAGTATTGTATGGAACCTCTTGTTTCAGTGCAGCTTGACCCACTATCGAAACTACATGTTACCTTTGCCTGGCTTACGAGTTGTATGAGTTAGCAGAGATTTAGAAGTGTTTGGCTAAGCTTATAATCTGGTCAAACTAGCTTATAAATACTTTTTGGTTTATCTACGTGTTTGGTAAAGTTAAAAGTGCTTATAAGTCAAAAATAAGTCAAATGCCATAAGCTGGGGTGCCCAGCTTATGAATTTGTAGTTTATAAGCACTTTAAGTTTGACCAAGATTTTTACTATTTTATCCTTCAAATATTTCTCTTTAGAACAAAACTCCTACATCGATAATCGCTGCCGCAAAATATTTTTTGAACCTAACCCTCCCCACACACACACCCCCCCCGCCGCCAAGTCTACAATTCTAATTAACTATTTAAGATAAGAAACTTCTTTATTCCTTTACATATTTATATCAATGTAATTGTGTACTAATCATTGAACTGTATGTATTAAATGAGGACATATTAAATTTTTGGTGTATAAACACAATGTTTGTTTTTCTTCAAATATTTTCTCCTATTTAGGTTTATTTTTTACTGAGAAACTTTTGTAAATTTATTAATTATTATAACTTATGATTAAATGCTTATCATAAAATAAATTATATTTATCATAAAAATTATCTTATCTAAGCACAATTGTATAAAGTAAAATGACAAATAGAATATTTTGTATTTGAATCGATCTGGAATCTAAAATTTTGTAGAAATTACGCCTTTATAAGTGTAAACAGCTCTAAGGTTATTTATGTCATTTTAACAGAAAAGAGCTTATCAACATTTTTTTATCAAATACTGCAGCAACTTATTATCAATTTTAGCACTGGTATTCAAACACGTAACTGCTTATTTATTAAACCAGCTTCAGCACTTAAAAGTGCTTTTCAGCCCCTAATGCTTATCAGCTACTTCAAATCAGCTATTAGCTAAGATCTCTTGCTTTCAGTTCTACAACCTCTCCGCCCTAATTAAATACATGTAAATTTAGAGGCGGATAGAGGATTTTCGGAATATGGATACATTATTACGAAAAGGTAGATATAAAATATAAAATTTAAGGGTTTAACCTTTAGTTTTTACCATTGTATCCATTATATTTTTGAAATTATACGTTCAAAATTAATTTTCTTAAATAGTAATTTTCTTACATTTAAATTTAGTTTCGTGTTGAAAATGCAGGGATCAGTTGAACTCATTAATTAACTATATGCTACATTATCCACTGTTACTAGTTTTAATATACATATTTTAATCATATAAGATTTTACGGTAACAAAAGAAAAATAGGAATTTCAATATGTGAAAATTGTGAAAGAACAAACCATATTAGAAAAAAAGAAAATGAAAAAGTACTTAATTAACATGTAAAAAGTGACACCAGATATGCAGATCTTTCGTGAGAACGTTGTATAGTGTAAAATATGTTTATATTAAATACTTGCATAATAGTGCGACACAACGGAGCCGAAGGCAGATAGAAAGCGAGGCAAATTGCAATCAGGTCCGAAGGCAGCAATCTTGTTTGTTCCCGAAGGGAATGATGTTCATAAAGACAAGGTAAATGCATGTCATCCATTAGCATTTAATGGAGAATATTCTATAGTATTAAGTACGTAGTCCGTTACAGAGAATATGATATTTATTGCCTACCGTTACACATTCTTCAATGGTCCCCAAAATTGTCATTTAAAAAGGGTTTGATCCTAGGACCTCGTTCTCTAGGAACAACTATAAATAGTGAGCTCAACTACCATTGTAAGGGGAGAATTTTCTAACAAACTTATGCGATACACTGCTCAAAGCTCAATAATATTTTATTTTCTTGCTTATTAATATCGTTACTGCTGCCTCCGGAAGCTCTGTTCCCGGAAACAGGATTTTCGTTGTCCTATCTTGATTTCAACGCTAAATCTTACATTCTTATTTAACTTATTTTTTATAGTTGGGATAAAATCGATTCACTTATCTATAAACCACATATAAATTTAATGTACGGTTTTATGGGTAAATAGTTTGGCGCCTACCGAGGGCTTAGACAATTGTGTAATTGAGTTAATCCTTGAATCTATTACTAACTTGTTTGATTCATTGTTCTTTGTAAAAATCATAGGAAATGGCAGATAATGATGTCAACATCGCATATAACGTTGAGGCCAAGGAAATCAGCCTTAGCATGAAGATTTGATTAGTGATATTCGTAACGAGGGGGATGAGGCCACGCTAGTCCATGATGGACAATATCCACATCATATTCGAGAGTCAACTCCTAATGATGATGAAGAAGAGCAAGTCGTTGAAACAGTAAGGATCCTGAGGAAGAAACAAAAAGTTTTTATGAGCCACTCCTCACGATAGGATCAAGTCATGACGGAGTTGAGGCAGGCGTTGACGGGTAACGCGAATAGACAAGGTCCAGTTCCTCCTGGTACTCCTGCAAACCAAAAAACGCAGAGGGTCTACAACTACACCCCAAGGGGAGAAGTCGGCTTTGATAGGGCCGGGGGAGTGGTAGCGGATCCGGTAACAATAATGAGAATGATCCCTTTAAAACCAAACTCATGCGGTTTGTGAGGAAAGTAAATGCATGTATGGATCAAATCCCGGGTGCACCACCAGTATTGAAAGGACCGAACTCAGAGAAATACACCGAATTGTCGTTCAAACAAAGCGTGACACCAAAATTGATTACGAAACGATTCAAAATTCCAGACGTGCCAAAGTATTATGGGTCTTCGAATCCTCATGGGCATATCACCACTTATACAACGGCAGTGAAAGGGGACAATTTAGCTCCGCGGGAGGTTGAGTCAGTTTTATTGAACAAATTCGGGGAGACCCTCATGAAGGGGGCCCTGAAATGGTATTTGCTCTTGCCTGAGCACTCAATAGATTCCTTCGAGATGTCCCACATTCTTTTATCAAGGCCCATGCCAGGGCCAGAAAGGTACAAGCCCGAAAGGCCGACCTATTCAGGATTGCACAAGGAGAGTCTGAATTGCTGCGAGAGTTTGTGACCAGATTCCAGAAAGAAAGGGTGCTGCTACTGGTCGTACCAGACGAATGGGTAGCTGAAGCATTTACTAAAGGGTTGAATTCGAGAAGCTCTGATGCTTCCCAAAAATTGAAAGAAAGTCTAAAGTTTTAGGCAACAACATGGGCGGATGTTCATAACTGGTACGAGTCAAAGATAAAAATTGAGGATGATCAGCTCGGTTTCCCCACATCAACTAAGGGTCGGGACCGGGAGAAGAACAAGAAAAAAATAAAGGCAAATTTTGACACAGATCGGCGGTCTTCAAGAGGTCGATTTTTGCCCTATGATAGGGCCGAAGGATGCGAAAGATTCCGGTCGGCGGATAGATTCACTACCAATAGGACAGTTGATCACTGCCGGAATAACAAATCGTTGCAAGACAAGGAAATTTCGAGTTCCTGAGATTCCTCCTTCCATAGGCTCTCGGAATACAACTTCAACGTCTGTGTAGTGGAACTAGTGTTAGCTATGAGGAACATTAAGGAGGCACGGTTTTCGAAACTAATGAGATCTTATCCCAGTCAGAGAGATCTTAATTTGTGGTGCGAATACCATGGGACCAACGGCCACCGGACTGTCGGGCTAAAAACAACTACGACCGTAATCGTGATAACGTGAAACCTTCAAAAGCAGGAGAAGATCCTCCGCGTTTGATGATCAACATGATTCGGGGGGAACGAGATTAATGGTGTGACATTTTTGGTGGCAAAAAGACGAAGGTGTTAGAAACCTATAGTAAGAGACTCCGAAAAGTCGCTGAGGGTGGCATTACTTTCACGAAGGAAGACGCAATTGGACTACTGTTGCCGCACAATGATGCCTTGGTAATCTCTTTAAATTTTTTAGATTTTAAAGTTAAATGTATTTTGATGGACGCAGGAAGTTAGGCCAAGATTATCCAGTAGAGAGTGCTAGAACAAGCCAATGTGACCGGATGTATCATCCCTGCCATAAAACTTCTCTCCAGGTTTAATCTGGCAAGCGTGACAACCCGAGGAGATATCATGATGCCCATGAATGTCGAGGGGTGATGAAGACAGCCCTTTTCGAGTTAGTAGACGGCGATATGGGCTATAATATTATCATGGGGCAATTATGGTTACACGAGATGAAGGTTATCGTCAACATATCATCAATTACTGAAATTCCCAACTCTCGAAGGGGATTAAACAAATAAGAGGTGACGAGTTGGCAATAAAGGAGATGAACACAATCTCAATTTCTAGTAGCAAAGGGAAGGAGCATGCAACATAGAAATTACAGAAACTGACGCCTGCTCCTAAGACGAGCGAAGTCAACCAGGGGAAGAGTCATCAAAATTCCATCAGGTACCAAGATATTTTCAGGTACCAGAAGAAACGAACGCAACAAAGTCCACATCAGAAGAACTTGAGTAGTCGTGTTATTCGAAAAGTTCTTGGAGAGGAAGTTCCGCTTGGAGACAGGATTAAACCCCGAGCTCAAGTCAAGATTTATCGAATTTCTTAAATTTAACGTTGACTGTTTTGTGTGGTCGCATGAATATATGAAAGGTATTCCGCCCAATTTGGTTGTGCACAAACTAAGCTTGGATCATAAATACTCTGGTAAGGCATCAAAAATGTCATATTGCCGAGGTCAGAAATAAATTCATCAAAGAAGAGGTAACTTGTCTGCTTGATATCAGTTCAATCCGAGAGTTAAAGTATCCTGACTAGCTAGTTAACGTAGCAGTAGTTCTAAAGAAGAATAATAAATTTTGCATATGCGTAGATTATAAGGATCTAAATAAGGTGTGCCCAAAAGACTTGTTCCTATTGCCGAACATTGATCAAATGATTGATGCGATGACCGGGTACGAGTTAATGAGTTTCCTCGAAGCTTATTCCGGGTACAACCAAATCAAAATGAACCCGGAGTATCATAGAATAACTTTTTTCATAACGAACTTCGGCACATATTGCTATAATATGATGCCTCTCGGGCTAAAAAATGTTGGAGCCACTTATTAGTGGCTCGTAAATAAAATGTTTGAAAAGAAAATAGGGAAAACCAAGGAAGTTTACATAAATGATATGTTGGTTATGTCTTTAAACGCAGGTGATCATCTTAAACACCTGCAAGACACTTGTAACATCCTAAGGAAGCGCAACATGAAGCTTAAACCTGAGAAATGTGTATTCAGAGTTAGCTCTGGTAAGTTCTTGGGATTCCTGGTGTCGCAAAGAGGGATCGAAGTGAATCCTGATAAAATTAAAGCCATCGAAGACATCCCTGACCAACTATCAAGCATTAAAAAAAAGTTCAAAAGTTGACAGGAAGACTGGCCGGGGGACTGGACTCCGAGGTCATAGAAATCGAATGCGACTCCCAATTAGTAGTTAATCAGATATACAAGATCTTCAAATACAAGGAGGAACGAATACAAAATATGTAGTGAAAGTCCAGGCTATGCTCGCACGGTTCAGGGAATGTCCAATTACTCACATCCCGAGAGAAGAGAACGCGAAGGTAGATGAACTAGCCAATCTGGGATCGACGAAAATGAAGGGATCAGACTCCGGTATGGTCATGTAGCTTATGCATTCGGTATTGGACGCATGTGGCTATTACGAAGTAAACGCGACCAATTTTGTCTGGGACTGGATAAATGAGACAATAGACTATCTTGAGCACATAAAATTAAACAAATATCCCAAGGCATCTCGGACATTGGGAGTTAAAGCAGCTCGGTACAGCTTCAAGGGAGGTAAATTGTATAAAAGATCTTTCCTAGGCCCGTTGGCCCGATGTTTGGGAGCCTTCGAAGTTAACTATGGCATGTGAGTAGTCCAGAAAGGATATGCAAAAATTATTCAGACATGGATTCCTTAGTTTTAAAGTTAATTAGGGCAGGATACGATTGGCCACGGAGGGAACAACACGTTAAGGCTTATGTTCAAAGATGCGATAAGTGTCAATGCCACGCATCGTTGCTACATCAACCGGAAGAGATACTACACTCAGTTTTTTCGCCCTTGCCATTTATGAAGTAGAGGATGGATATAGTCGGTCTACTGTCGCCAACCCCCGGTAAGGTAAGATTTCTTTTGATTTTAATTGACTATTTTTTTAAATGGGTTGAAGCATGTCCTTACCAGAAAATAGACGAGCGTGAAGTGGTAGACTTCTTGTGGGAGAATATAATTTGCAGATTCAGGATACCAAAAGAGATAGCATGCGACAACGGGCCATAATTTATAGGCGCAAAGGTCACAAAATTCCTTGAGAACTTGAAAATTACAAGGATCACATCATCTTCCTACCACCCGAACGCAAACGGTCAAGAAAACCCATCAAATAAGGTGATTATCTAAAATCTCAAAAAGAGATTGGAAGCAGCCAAAGGCAAATGGCCTAAACAGCTACCAGAAGTACTATAGGCATACCGTACAACGGCCAAATCGAGAACGGGGGAGACTCCTTTCTCTCTTGTATACGGTGCAGAAGCCTTGATCCTGGTGGAAGTATGGGAACCTACCTTGAGATATTTCCGGGCGGACGAAGGAACAAACAACGAAGCATTGTTGGTCAAATTGGAGCTGCTCGACGAATGCAGGGACTTGGCTCATATAAGGATGGCAGCCCAAAAACAGAGAATGGAAAGATATTACATCGAAGAGCCAATCTCCGTTATTTCAAAGTAGGAGACTTCGTTTTAAGGAAAGAAACCCAGAACACCTGGAGCTCAACGCAGGAAAGCTAGGTCCGACATGGGAAGGCACCTAGCGAGTTTCAACTATCATCAGGAAAGGGTCATATGAATTGGAGAATCAAGACGAAGTAAAGTTGTCGAGCAAGTGGAATGTGGAACACCTCAAAAGATACTATTGCTAATGAGCACCGCTTATAATGAAAGCATGTGCTGCACAATTTTTTCCTTCGCTCAGATTTTGTCCTAGTTGGGTTTTTCTTGCAAGGTTTTTAACGAAGTAGCAATAGAAAGCACACTATGAAGGAAGCTTCGTCAGCAGAAACAATACCTTTAAATAACAAGGCATGCAAGAAATGAGCCACTACAAAGCGATCATATAATCTATTGCTCGGTAGCAAAGTTCCTACCAGGAAGTAAAGTTTGATACCAGACCAAAGGTTACCCGACCATTCATGAGTACAATCCACTGGGAGATTATTAGATAATCGTTGGCTCAATAGCAAAGTTCCTAAGAGGAAGTGAAGCATGCTATCGAACTAAATATTATCCAATCATTCAGTGGTGGAATCTTTATAGGAGTATGACTTCCAGTATTCAACTTCGCATTCTTCGCATTTCGAACATTGGGGTAAGGGGGAATGATATGAGAATAAGGCAGCAACGACTGGCACATCGAACGGGACCACAAAATCTGGAAAAAATGTTGTATCATCAGGACAGAGAACTGTGCGGCCAGCCCCGCAGAAACAAGTTGTACAAGTTAGCCACAAGTAATGACAATTTCTTTTTAGCACAATTAATGCTTAAGTACTTTTGAAAATGGAAGGAATAAAGTAAAGTCCTTTTATTTTTATCTTGTTTCTTGTTCTATCGATGAATTAATTTTATCATTTGGAAGTTAAACATGTATTTCAAATGCCAGCGTCGTAATGAATAGGAGACGTCCTCTTCAAGAGCACCGTAAACATAAGAGGGACCTCTCTTATAAAACCCTCACTGTAAAGGTTAATTCCGAAAGAACTTATGCCCGAAATCCAAATGCTATCGGGAAAAAATACACCAGTAGCCTCGCATAACTCAATGCAAAAAGTGAAACTTGCACAATACTCAAACGAAAAGTACGGAAAGAGAAAACTTGCGCAATACTTAAACGGAAAAATATTTCTATATACAACGAATGTTCCAAGCAGTACGAGTACAAAATTATGTAAAAGAAAAGAAAAGTGAAAAGAAAGAAAAAGCTAAGCTACTGCACTCCCGCAATCCAGAGGGAGAGAAGCATCTTTACCCCCATGAGAAGTCCGCAGATCTGCAGCCAGCTCAAGATCTTGGCCTTCACCATCTTGTCCTTCAACATCATCCCCTTCCAATTCTTCTTCAGTTGCAGAGAACTCAAAACTGGAACCAGATGAGTTGGTAGCATCTAGTTGGGCTGGGAGATCCCTTCGAGCAGTTGACTCCAGCTCACGAACCTTGGCGATTTCGGTATCAAAGTCAATGACGCCCTCTTTGGCCTCTTCCAATGTTTTACTCCTCGTGTTTTACATAGAATATATTTTTTCAACAATGCGGGAAGCCACTCTGCACTGAAGTTCTTCCTTATGACGGTTAACCTCGGTCGAAAGGTTATCCCGTTCAAATCTGGCGGCCTGGAGACGGACATAAAGGTTACGGACAATGGAGTTCAAAAATTTATTGTTCTCCATGACTCTCTTATGCCACTATTCCAACCGGGCATACTTCTCCTCAACAACAACAACTTCTTCAGCTTTGGAGTTCAAGGATGCCTCCAAATTATTCAACCTTTCAGTAGAGGCAGCTTCGCGATCAGATGTATCAAGAACAGTATTCTGGACCTCAACCCAACCATAGATTCTTCAAATTGTACCCTTAACAGGGTGGCCCCTTTTCCGAAGGTCACTACCTCTTGCTCGCTTTGCTGCAACCAAGCCTCCAACTCAACGACCTCGGCAGCTTGTGCTTCCAGTTCCGGGAGGTGAGCAGCAATTTGATCCCGCTTGGCCAAAAGTTGATCCCGCTCGACGATGAGTTTCTCCTTGTCAAGGATTAACCTCTAAAGGCCCTCAGAAGCAATGAAGTTGGTTTGCAAAGCAGAAGTACAAACTAAAAATCCTACTATAACAAAGATAGAAGAAACAACATAGGAAACTAAGATCGTATTGTCGCTGCGTTATGCATGGCATTGTTCCCTATACACTCTCACGAGAGAGATTGTATTTTATTCATGTCCTTTTCTGAAGCCAGATGTTTAAGATAATTAGGGAGTTCCAACGGCCGGGACAACAGATGGCATTCGGTAGAAATCGAGAGGGAAACACTCCTCCTTTTTGAGGATATTTGGAGGGGGCTTATGCTCCAAATTCCCATAAACTAGGGTTTAAGGAAGATGGACATCCTCTTCTCGGGTGACTGCAGCTGGTGGAGATGATGTAGCAGTTGCTGGTGGCAAAGAATGAGATAAAACTGATGGTGTTGTAGGTTGAGAAGCAACTACGGAAAAAGCACTGCTAGTTATTGGTTGCTTATCAACCGAAGATGAGAGTGACCCGGACCTAGCCTCACGGTATCAGGAACAGTGAAAGGGACTCAGAAGCGAGAGTTAGCATCTTCCACTACATTATATTCTCCTTAGAGAACCGAGACATCGTCCTTGGTTGGCGTAACTAGCTCAACAGATTGAGCATTTCGTTGAATTGATGAAGGTCGTTGTCTTCTATGTAGATAAGCCCTCTCATTAATGGCTCCTCCATCATCATCGATCATCATATTATCTATGGCTGGCTCAGGTGCAGCGCTCATCACCACATCGTCCGCGTATAGCTCAGGTGCGACGTTTTCGCCTTTTTATTTTCCCTCTACATGGAGGAATGTTGCCTTTTTGTTGCTTGTTCTCCGTCCTGGGAATCCGAGAAGAAGCACTTACACCAAAAGCAGGCCCGATGACATCCGTTTGGTTGAAAGCTTCCTGCAGCAACCTCGTCGCGTCAGTAGGATCAGCCAAAACGTCCTCCTCGAGGACGGTAAAAGAGCCATGTGAAGACCTAAATTCAACAGGAAAGAAAAGTTAATTAATCTTCCTATACGAAAGGTAAAAATAAGATAATTTCAGCGTACCATGATATTTTTCCTTCCACCCGTATTTAAGGGCCAGTACTATCCACTTGCGGGTCTCAGGCGCTATGACGTCCAAATTCTTTGGACCCATTGGTCCAAGCCTTCAACCCTTGGTGGGATCCACCGATTTGCTGAAATAGTGAAAGAAGAAGGATTTGTAATATCATGGGACAATCTTTAACTAGAAGGAAAGATAGACGACGAACTTACGAGTACAGTTCCATGATTTATGAAAGGATGCCGTCGTGGCCGAAATGATGTCCCTGGTGGTGACTGCAACAAACCGCTATATCCATCCGTGATCGTTTTCATTATTCATGCTAGTAGCAAAGAATGGTGACCACGTTTGCTGAAGTTAATCATTCCCCCACGGAAAATCTTGGGGGAATAAAGATTCATCAGTCAAGCCAGGGTTAGCTCTTCTCCCGTCTCCTGGCATAGACACCAAAGACAAGCAACTATTCGCCTCACATAATGGCTAACCAGTGCCAAACAAACTTGGTAACGGATGCAAAACTCCAAGATAACAGATCCAAGCCCCTTGATAAATGAGGAAGGGCCCAAAGTGAAGGGGTACGTATAAAAAAACGTAAAACCCTTCTTGGAGAAGGTTATCTTCTTAGCCAGGTCAGGAGCAATGATGTTCAAATTTTGACAACCGCAGTCCTTCCTTCACAACAGGGATAATAGAAAGACGGATGAAAGAAGGATATGCCCCAACAACCCATATGCGGGGGGATGGGGGGGGAGGAGGAGGGTAGCAGAAGGGTACTTCTTTTCGAAGTCTTTAGTTGTAGGAGGATCATCATCATCAGTGTTTTCTTTGTTCTTTGAAACACTAAAATTTCTGGAGTACGAGGCCATTATTATCAGAAGGATGTTAGGGTTTTTTCTCTAAAGAAGAAGATTAAAGGAAGTTGAAACAAGTGTGAGTTGAATAAAGCGAGTTTGAGAGAGTTTAGAAAATTATGAAGTGTTAAAGGAGAAGATTGATACATATAAGTAAAGGAATATGCGGCTAAAATCGTGGCCATAATTACCTCGAGAACCAGTGAAAGTGTTGCTGAATTATGGAATGACACGTTGTATTAGTAAAAAAGAGTCTCGCACGTAAGCAGATTATTGACAACTCAGCTAGTTACGTGGACCAAGGAAAACTCAGCAGATAGACTTGATTCTATAAAGAGGTACGAGAAAAAAAGGCACGTTCAATAAACCCACGAGTTCATCAACCAGGGGAAACTTAATGACAAAGAAGAGATTCGGTCACAGTGAACCCAGACGAAGCTGCGGGCAGATTCGAGAATCAACAGTTAATGAGTTATACGTTACATAATTCCTATACAACAGTTACGGTTATCCTTTGCAACGCCTCATTAATGTAATACTTATCCATTAAAGAGCAATCATGACAGGAACCAAACGTTACTCTAGGAAACCCCTATTTAAAGGGAAGAAATGTAACCCATAAGATCATCTGAATTCTCGGATAGAATCAACTTTACTTTTTGCACACTACAGTATTGTTCATTACTTAATTTGTTGGGTTACTTTCTTGATTATCACTAACCCGCGTTCATCCTAAATAGCTTTGGTCAAGGAATCTAATTCTTTGGTTAAACAAATTGGTTCCGTTACCGGGAATCTGATAATCATAGTTTATTTTCCAATCGATATCCTTTTAAACTATGTCGAATTCCAATAACAACAACAACAAAAACAATAATGATGACAACAACCAACAGGAAAATGGAACCCCAGTCCCAACTCCTCGAGAAACCTCACGCGGTTCGAGGGAGTCATCCCTAGAAAAATCCGATAACCATCATAACAATGATGAGCAAACGACAGAGCAGGATCGGATAAAGCAAATGATTGTTGAATATGTGGGGCAAGCTTTGCAAGAGGATTACCACAGGCACCACAACCACTACTAACTCCACCTCCAAATAATACAATCATCGCGAAAAATCCTCAGTCTGGGTTAATAAACTCATCCAGGGGTGATACTCCAAATGAATCTCTTGAAACAAGACCAGGTATGACTAATAACTCTGAGTTACAAAATTTGTTGTTAACCATGCAGAAACAAATGAAAGAACAGAATGACCGCATTGAGAAAATCCCTAGAGTACCGCCGATTATCAGAGGCATTGACGTTGATAGATATTCTCAACAGCCCTGGAAGCCAAGTGCGGCGCCCTTGCCTATACCCAAGAAATTCAAAATGCCCGGTGTTCCTAAATATGATGGAACAACTGACCCACGTGACCATGTGACTGCTTTCACTACTGGAGTAAAAGGCAATGATTTAACAAAACAAGAGATTGAATCAGTCCTTGTCAAGAAATTTGGGGAAACACTTACAAAAGGGGCCTTAACCTGGTATTCCCTTCTCCCTGAAAATTCTATTGATTCTTTTGCTGAGCTTGCAGATTCGTTTATAAAAGCACACTCTGGTGCACAAAAAGTTGAGAAAAGAATGGAAGACATATTCAAGATAAAACAAGGAGACACGGAATTACTCCGTGAATTTGTAGACAGGTTTCAACGAGAAAGAATGCAATTACCTAGAGTGCCTGATAATTGGGCAGCCATGGCATTTGCAAGCAACTTAAACGATAAAAGCTCAGAAGCCACGAGGCGGCTTAAGGAAAGTCTAAGAGAATTTCCAGCTACCACGTGGAACGATGTATACAACAGGTACAACACTAAACTTAGAATAGAGGAAGATATCATTGCTCGATCAAGAGACGAGGAGAATTCCGGACCCAAACGTCCAGAACCGGAGAAATGATCAGGTAAAAACAGGTACGATCCTTATTTGAGACCCTCGGGACGTGACATACGTCCCAGGTTCGAACATACTAGACCGTTAGGAAGAGATATAGGCTCATCCTCGTCTAGATCCAGGAAAGATCGAGATGAACGGTCCAGAGGTAATACCCGAATTGGGGACCATACCTTTAACATAAGCACTACTGAACTTGTCTCAATACTAAGAAATATGGGAGACAAAGTTAAATGGCCCAAAGAGATGCGGTTGAATCCAAGTAGGAGAAATCCAGATCAGTGGTGTGAATTCTATAATGATCATGGACACAAAACCGCAAATTGTAGATATTTACAAGGTGAAATAGAACATTTATTAAAACAGGGCTATTTAACAGAGTTGTTTAGTGATAAAGGTAAACATGCATACATGAAGAACATGCAGGAGCCTCCAAAGCCTCCCTCTCCAAAGCGAACTGTTAACGTGATACATGGAGAAGAGGAAGTAAATGGAATAGTTTGTCAACTAGCATCAACGATCACAAATACCCATGGAAATTGGAAAGCGGATTCGAGAAGACCCAAATAAAGACAAAATAACCTTTGATGATGTAGACTTTGATGGATTGATGCTTCCTCATAATGATGTACTGGTAATATCTTTACTTATTCATTACACTAACGTTAAAAGAGTATTGATTGATCCAGGCAGTTCAGTCAATATCATTTTGATAAAAGTCGTGGAAGAAATGCTAGTGGAAAATCAAATGATCCCAAAGGCACGAGCCATATCTGGGTTCGATAATTCTACAGTAATAACCAAAGGAGAGATTGAACTTAATATACTTACGCTGAAGGAGTGGTAAAAAATACGAAATTCCAAGTCATTAATACAGAGATGGCTTACAATGTCATTTTGGGAAGACCGTGGATTCATGATATGAAAGCAGTCTCATCCACCTTACATCAGGTAATAAAATTCCCATCTGAATGGGGAGTGAGACAAATTAGAGGTGACCAACAAACTTTCAGAAATATAAACTCAATAGCACTGCACAACAAAAGAGATACGAGAGATGTTGAAGTTTTCCAAGCGTAGGCGAATGACCAAACAGGTATGAAAAAAATCTTTGATCAATTATGTACAAAGGAAATGAATATTCAAACAGGTACATGAGAAGATACCAGCGAGACAAGTCCTATTATCATCAAAAATATGTTGGATCACGCAGACAAAGATTCTAGACCAGACTTCATTCGTGAACCAGAAGAAGACGAACATATCAAAACAACTGCGGAAGAGCTCGAGGTTATTCTGTTGTCTGAACAAAAGCCCGAGAAAAAGTTGTATGTTGGCACGAGACTGCTGGAGAGGTTAACCCCCGAGCAAAAAAGTATGCTAATCGATTATTTAAAATCTAACGCGGATTGTTTTGCATGGTCCCATTCAGATATGACGGGTATTTCACCAGAAGTGATGACTCATAAACTAAATGAAGATCCATCATTTGTACCTGTTAAACAAAAGAAAAGAAAGCAAGGAACGTTCAAAAATCAAGTGATTGACAATGAAGTCCAAAAACTCTTGAACATAGGTTCCATACGAGAGGTAAAATATCCTAACTGGCTAGCGAACACAGTTGTGGTACCTAAAAAGAACGAAAAATGGAGGGTGTGTGTATATTATACTGATTTAAATAAAGCATGCCCCAAAGACACATTTCCTTTACCACATATAGATCAGATGATTGATGCTACCGCAGATCACGAATAATTAAGTTTTCTAGACGCATACTCTGGTTATAATCAGATTAAAATGGATCCTTCAGATGAGG
Organism: Nicotiana undulata; assembly: GCA_005239495.1. Classification (NCBI taxonomy): domain Eukaryota; kingdom Viridiplantae; phylum Streptophyta; class Magnoliopsida; order Solanales; family Solanaceae; genus Nicotiana; species Nicotiana undulata. The sequence continues at coordinate 14,568 of MDKH01032977.1, forward strand.
AAAAAACCTCCTTCATTACTAACAGGGGTGCTTACTGTTATAAAGTCATGCCTTTTGTCTTAAAGAATGCAGGAGCTACTTACCAAAGGTTAGTGACAAAAATGTTCCAAGAACATTTAGGAAAGACAATGGAAGTTTATATTGATGATATGCTTGTAAAGTCAACACAAGCGGAAGATCACCTCCAGCATCTCTCTACTACTTTTGATATCTTACGCAGGTATAATATGAAGCTCAATCCGGAAAAATGTGCTTTCGGAGTACAATCAGGTAAGTTTTTGGGATTTCTTGTATCTAACAGAGGAATAGACGTAAATCCAGCTCAAATAAAAGCTATAAAGGAAATACCTGATATTTTAACAAATAAAAAAGAGGTTCAAAGATTGACAGGAAGAATAGCCGCCTTAGGAAGATTTATTTCTAGATCTTCCGAAAAAAGTTTTAAATTCTTTTCAATTCTTAAAAAGCAAAATCAGTTCGAATGGACTAAAGAATGTCAACAGGCCCTCAAAAATTTGAAGATTTATTTATCAAAGCAACCACTGCTCTCAAAGCCAAAAGAAGGGGAAAGATTGTACATCTACCTGGCAGTTTCAGAAATTGTTGTAAGTGCAGTACTAGTAAGAGAAGAGAAAGATAAGCAATCACCTATCTACTACATGAGTAAAACTTTATTAGATGCTGAAATTAGATACCCACATCTAGAAAAATTAGCCTTAGCTTTAATAATGGCATCAAGAAAATTACGCCCTTATTTTCAATGTCATTCAATCACTGTCGTGACTTCTTATCCTTTAAGAAATATTTTGCATAAGCAAGAATTTTCAGGGAGATTAGCCAAATGGGCCATAGAGTTAAGTGAACATGATATAACATATCAGCCTAGAACAACAATCAAATCACAAATATTAGCTGATTTTGTAGCTGACTTTAACAACAATATTATTCCTGAGGTAGAAAAAGAGTTACAACTCTTTAGCGGAGTCAATCCAGGTCAGTGGACCCTATTTACATATGGCTCTTCTAACAAAAAAAAGGCCGGATTAGGCATCGTCTTAATATCACCCACAGGTGAAAGACACGGCATGCTATTAAATGTTACCCTATAACTAACAATGAAGCAGAGTACGAGGCTGTTATTGCAGGTTTAGAACTGGAACGTGAGCTATCAATCGAGAAAATCATAATCAACAGTGATTCCCAATTGGTGGTAAATTAGATACAGGGGACTTACATCGCCCGAGAAACGCGAATGCAACAATATCTAGAAAAGGCACGGGAACTTATAAGTGTAACGACCCGGTCCGTCGTTACGCAGTATACGCATCTATTCCTTTATTTCTGTCTGGTAGTAGCTTGGTTACTCTGTTCACGAAGTGTTGGGGTTGGTTGGTTCGGGTTCGGAGCGAAAATAGTGTGGATTGAGACACATAGTCTCTAACAAGAGCTTTAGAGTTGGAAAAGTCAATCCAGAGTTGACTTATTGGTGAACGACCTCAGAATGCGGGTTTTATGGTTCGGATAGCTTCGTTAGGTGATTTGGAACTTAGGAGTGTGTTCAGAATATTTTTAGGGAGCCCGGTGTAGAATTAGGCTTGAATTGGCGAAGTTAGTATTTTGGCGAATTCCGGTTGATAGGCGAGATTTTGATCTGAGGTTCGGAATGGGATTCCGAGAGTTGTTGTAGCTTCGTTAGGTCATTTTGGACTTGCCCGCAAAATTTCAGGTCGTTTGAAGATGGTTTGGTTGGGTTTTTGATCAAATGCGTGTTTCGGAAGTTTTTGGGAATCGTAGGCTTGAATCGGATGAGAATTTATGGTTTTTATGTTGTTTATGGTGTTTTAATGGCTCGACTAAGTTTGCATAACCATGTTTGATATGTTGGTAAGTTTGGTTAGGGTCCCGAGGGGCTCGGGTTCAATTTCGGACGTTAAACGGAGAAATTGGGACTTGAAATGCAGTTGAAGCTGCTACTGCTGGTGTGATCGCACCTGCGATGCTTGGGCCGCAGGTGCGGACATCGCAGGCGCGAGATTGAAGGCGCAGGGGCGGAAATTCATCGCAAGGGGGGAAGGAAGGTTGCACCTGCGAGGTCGCAGGTGCAGGGGATGGGTTCGCAGGCGCGGACTCTGAGTGTTGAGTGAAGGATCGCAGGCGCGGTCAATATGTCGCCCCTGCAGGCCTGCCGTTGTGGTAAAGCGATCGCAGGCGCGGAGCCTGGGCATTTAAGTGACTTCTGCAGGTGCAGTCAATGTGTCGCCCCTGCGGGTTCGTCGTTGCGGTAAAGCGATCGCAGGCACGGAGCCTGGGCGTTTAAGTGACTTCCGCATGTGCGGTTAAAATGTCGTGCCTGCGGAGTTGCAGGTGCGAGTAATGTACCGCTGTTGCGGAAATGCCTGGGCAGAACTATAAAAAGGCAGCCT
>ML296351.1:0-12610 GCA_005239495.1 Nicotiana undulata
CCTAGGGTTGTGGGGTTCGAAAATTTGAAGAAGAAGAAGTCTACCCGTTTTGTATTTATTTTTTGCTAGCTATTCTGTCTCGTTTCTCGTGCCAAACGATACCTAAACTTGATTTTCTTGTGTCCAATGGATTTCTTGTGAAATTCTAATGAATTTCGGCATTTGAATCACTCCATTTGACCTTATAATGAAGGAGATATGTAGGTTTTAAGATTTGCAAATAGTGCAGGTTTTTTAATACGCCGTCAGGGGCAAATTCGTAATTAACCAGAAAAATCTGGGCAACCTTGGTAAAATGGCCATAAAATCCTCATACGATAAATTCGATAAATCTTTTTGCTACGGGTCCGTAATTACGATACGGATCTAATACTTCATTCTAAACCTAAATCGGAGCTCATTTGTTCAATATGATATCATTTATGCTTGAAGAAACGACGTCGAAGCATAAGAAAGAACGAGCGCAACACAACCCAAACCTATTTGAAACTCACCCGAGCCCTCGGGGCTCTAAATCAAACATGCACACAAATCTAAAAGCACAATATGGACTTGCTCCTTCGATCAAATCATGAAAATAACATGTAAAACAACGAATTAAACCTCAAAACTCATTATTTTCCTCAAGAACACTTATAGTTCATAACTTTTCAACCGGATGTCCGAATCACGTCAAACGAACTCCGTATTTCACCAAATTTCACATGCAAGGCCTGAATATCATAAAAAATCTGTACCGATCTCTGGAACCAAAATACGGGCCCGATACCAATGACTTCAAACATTAATTTTTTTTCATTATTTCATAAAAATTTCAGCAAAACAATTTCTTTCAAAAATTGATTTCTAAGGCTTGGGACCTCGGAATTCATTTTCGGGCATACGCCCGGGTCCCATATTTTACTGCGGACCTTCCGGGATCGTCGGAACACAGATTTGAGTCCGTTTACTCAAAATGTTGACTCAAGTCAACTAACACCAAATTTTATAATTCTAAAAATTATTATTTCTTATATTTTAACATAAAAGCTTTCTGGTTTCACGCCCGGACTGCGCACACAAATCGAGGTAGTTAAAATTAATCTTTTTATGGCTAATAAGCCTAGAACGGAGTCTAAATTCATAAAATGACTCCTTGGGTCATCACATCTTGACACATGAATATAGAAGAACAAAGAGATGATTGATACATTTCAATAACACTTGATAAGAAAGTGATACAACCTATTATTTAAAGTAAATAACAGTGAATGCACTAGTTCATAGTTCTATTAAAATATAACATCCCTTGAGAGGATCCCAATATTTCTACATTTTTTAAAGAATATTCAATATAAAGTCTTAAAAGTATATATTAAAATTATATATTTATATGTCAGTTTGGTACGAATGTTTTTACTCAATACCAAATTAAATCAAACCAAACCTAGTCGGGTTTTTTAGTCGGTTTGGTTTGACTTTCCGATTTGGTGCGATTTTTCAATTCGGATTGAACACCCCTATTTGAGTGCTATAGACATAATTAAGTGAATTTGAGTGATATAGACATAGTTAAATGACGTTGTTGTTACAAACGAAAGAAAATGAAATTTAATACATAGTTTCGAATAGTTGAATGACCATTTAAGTAATGAAATCCTAGTACGCCTGATGAGCCCGTGAGCGAATGATCAGTGTGGAAATAATTGGTGGCTTTCTTCAGCAATTATAGATGTAGATTGATAACTTGAACAAGATGATGAATATCTTGCTAAAACTTTTTTACATATAACAAAATGCGAATCGGATTCGGATTGCATTTTTTAAAATTTGAAATCCGAAAATCCGATCCATGCACAACCCTACACTAGATAGTAAATAGACCACATCAATTATCATGTCATCTAATTTTAAACATTTTCAATTTAAGTTTCGAGTTTCGAAGCACCTAAGTCATCGTGAGACGATATGGCATAGTTCACAATGAATGGCTATACATTTATAAACCTATGTATTGATAAGAGATCAATATCGATCAATATAAAAAATAAGATCTAACTTCTTTGTGGTATGAAGGGACAACGAGAAAAATATACATCAGATAACAAGATTGCACAAGCCAGAAGACTTGTAATAGAACGCAATACATTAGAATTAAAAGTTTTCTTCGAGAAGTTCTAAACTGGAGACTAGTTGCAAATGTAACAATTGCAGAACTTTTTTCTTAAACTAATACTACCTCCAGGGGCGGAGCTAGCTCTCAGTTATGGGTTCGGCCGAACCCAATAAGCTTCAAATCTTGGCTTCGCTTCCGACTTCCGAGTGTATAGTAAATAACTGCCAATGCATTGTCATATTCTACAAATTTTGCCCACACAAAGAAAAGGCACCATTGACACTAGGTAAATTTTACAAACTTTTAAAGGTAGCTTCCATCTAGTGTTTACTGACATGGAAAGCATCTTACATACATTCGTCGGCCTCAAGGCACATTGCAAGTAGACTTGCTTGAACTACAGATTGATCACTGCTCCTTGTTTCAGCGTGTTTGAATCTCGTAGAACAAATCCATGTCCAGATGGCATTTGTTAAAGCTAAGTAGACCTACTATACAATTTGTTAGGAAAATAAGAGGCATAGTTCTTTTAAAGCTCACTCGAATAGAGGCACTCATCAACAAGCTGGCGAAGATTTGGGTTCTCCATGGCAGCAGCAACCCGTTCTTTATCATTCAACTGCTTGTTAACTGCAAGAGAATGGTAATAGAAAATGTTTAAGATTGAAGTGTTTTACTTAAGAAGCTGAACCAATTCTAGAAGTTCTGAAGCCCAGAGAGGAATTCATATTTAATGCTACATTGGCGTACATCAGGAAACATAAATACTGCTTTCTGATGCTCCAGCATTTGCTCTGTTGTCTCAGAATCAGCATGCCATAGACAACTGCACAGAACTTATATGATTTTCCTTGGTAGATTAGAATGTATTTTGCATGTTAACTTGTCATGGCCTAAGTTGCTCCGACATGGCAGTTTAAGTGCCGTACCCGTGTCGACACGACACTAGTATGGGTGTGGGTATGGGATCCGTATCGGATTTGGTCAAACACTTTTGGGTACTTTGACCGCGATGGGCGGAAAAATCCGAGACGAAATACAATTTGATTCCCGAAATCAGTACCAAAACTGGGTGAATTTGAAGAAAATAGCATACCTTATCCACGAAATCAATTCTTTACTTATCTACAACTTGAGAATAAAAAAGAAATCCACACTTAGATATTTTTAGAATTCCACCAAATTCCTCATAATTCAGATATTTTTTTATTTTTTTCGAATTATTTTTAGCCGGATCCTCGCACCCGTATTCGTACTAGGATCCGTATCCCCGAATCTTAGAATTTACATCTCGGTGGATCCGACCTCTAGATCCGCATCCGTGTCGGACACCCGCACCCGTGCCCGAGCAACTTAGGTCATGGCCTGTTTTGTCTTTGTGAACAGACTCATTAGTCCGTATTTTCAACTCAGTGGAGAAGGTGATAAGTCATAACACAAAGATACAAAGATTTGGCAACCCCCATTATCAGATAGTACTAAAAATGGGAAGCATCCATGTTTAACGATTCAATGAAGCTAATAACAGACGAATTCAGTCAGGACTTGTATTGCATCAATTAAAAGTTAAAATTTCCTATACCAATACAATTTAAAAAGTCAATTCAAAAAAATAATAGGTACTCTAAAATTAACTCTACCTGCGTCTTCGTCCGCATGAGATCCAGGAGCCACTTTTATATCTACCTGTCACACCACAAAAATAAGCACTTCGGAGGAAATCAAACATAGAAGTAGTGCAGATCTGAATCACTATAGCTCTGCACATTGTCGTAGAAGTCAATCTTAGAATAGCACAATCTTAATTATCTTCCAGGAACTCATTGAATGCAGCTAACATAATTTGAGGAGAGCTTTTGATGTATAATAAAAGCAATCATTTGCACAATAACCTATCATTGTATTTTGTTTTGCTTATCATGTTTTTAAGTTAAAGATAAAATTGTATCTATTATATGAGACTCCCAATTACGTGAAAAGCTCTAACTAGGTTTCAGAACTCCTGTTATTAATAAGATCTTATATACTGTGTGAAGACCACTTGAGAACTTGAGGATGAACTTTATGAATAGATCTCTCTATCTCCCCTTTTAACTTGATTAATCTTCTTGAGAAGGTAAGAGTCTCTACTTTTCACCTGCTCACTCCCTGTCTGATTTCTTCCTCTTAACTCTCTCCAATCTTTTTTCTAATAACCGTGGTGTCTAGACTAGCTTGTGCACACCTCGACTAATTCCACGAGGTACCAACTACCTCCCACCAGCCCAGGTACGGGGTTTCTTAACTCTCTGCATCAACCTTTGGTGTCAATATCCATGTTCTTTTTCCCACTCATCATCAACTCTTAAACCCATCAGCTAATCCAAAAATATAAAAAAAGTGAAATACTTCAAAACTTTTACTAGATTAAGATTAAATCATATTTCTTATCATCTCTTTGATGACTCAGCTCTTTATCCCCCTCTCTGTAGAACCCTGGTCAAGAATGAAGATTTCAGTATTATGCTTGCATTTGATTGTCAGATATTTTCTTCCTCCTACATTGGTAGTTTGAACATATATGTGAATAAGTGGAAGGATCAACCACCATATGATAAGCAACGAAGATAACTTTTACTTCACTAATCTGGATCTTTTGTGGTTGCACCAACTTTCCACTTACTGGAATTTGGAGTCGAAATTTCTTAGGGAATGATTTAGATGAAAGATATAACTATCAATATTTTGGGTCGTTATCTTTGATTTTATTTACTATCATCCTTCAATTAAAGCTAAGTTATTATACACTAGTCAGAGATAGTTTAATCTTTTCATTAGAGACAATAAGAGTTCTAAATTGTAGATCCTCCTTATCCTATAAATAACGCCCTTATATACTTCAAGTAATATCCTCGTGCACTTCGTTTGGTATGGAAAAACCTGAGGAATGAACACGTTATGAATTGATAGCCTTTACTGCTCTCTTTGTTCCTCTCTTCTCTTCTTTCTCTCCTCTTTAACTTTTTTTAAAACCTTTCTTATTTCTACTCTACCTATCCCATATACTTTTCTAGCACTCCATAAGCTTCTTCAATCACTATAATTTTTTTATCTTTAACAAAAGATGTTGGTGTAGACTTAACTCTTTCACAATTTCCACTGTTCCACACCAGAAGATATTAAGTCACTCTCATCAAACTTCGAAATCTCGGCATAGCAAATAATTATAGCAGATGGCAAACCTGTAAGAAGGGCTGGCTTCTTAACATGCCACTCAATCTCTAGTATAACTGAATTTCAAGCATGAACAAACTACAACTAGTGATAACTGATAAAATATGAGACTTTGTTAAATTATAAACTAATGTTTAGAAATTAGAATAAAAAATTAATAACCAACTAACTATCAGAAAAAAAAAACTAATAAGTAACAAACAAATAGGAAGCATGTTGAATTACCAAATTAGAAAGGAGAAGAAACAGTTTTAGACTTTTCAGAAGGTAACCATGATAAAGTACAGTTACAACTTATCAGGTCAGCTAATTGATCTAGAAGGAAAGCATAATCATAGTAGCTCACAATTGTGACAATAGAACTAAAGTTTTGTGGGACGTCTTAGGATTTATAAGGAAAATTATAATATAAATTCTTAATGACAGAAGAGAGACTTTGAAATATTTAGATGAGAGTGAAAGTGATTTTTTTGTTATTCTTGCAAGTATTTATTGCAGGATGCTCCTTGAAAATAGAATTATACCAGTATGCTCTTTCACAGTTATATGTAGATCAATTTACCCTTGCTCATTTAAATCCATACATTCCTTTACTCGTTAAAATAGCAGTCCTCTGCTAAGCATACACGAGAGATTTCAGAAAAGTCCAAAACTAAATATTTTTACTCAGACTAGTTAAGTCAAATAGACCGTAAATGCCAATATATAACAGAACCTTTACTGCAATCAAAGTCAGATTAAGGAACACCACCTTAAAATGAGGAGGGAAGCAATTCTTCAACTTTTCTCTCAAACAAAGGCCAATCACAGTTGCCATGCTGCAGTGCTGGATGGTTGGGGTGAAAATAATCCTATGAACAACAAAAAAATGTAGATAAATAAGCAACACCGACATGAGTTAGGAAAGTTAGGAATTATTTGTTACTAGTTTATTGCTTTTTCTTAAGGATTTTTACAAAACATGGTGGATAGCATCCATTTATTATCCATGGAGATTAGCTGGTTCTTAACATATATGGAATTGAATAGAGGGATGGCTTTCACAGGTAAAAGATGGCAAAGAATCATTGCAGACAACATTTTGTCTGTCTATTACGGACATTTTGCTGAAAAAGGTAAAAACAGCTTTTTAAGCGAGAGTCCAATTTCTTCTTGATTGACAACATTGCTCATCATAAAAGCATACTGACATAGCAAAGCTTCTAGTAAATTGCATAGGTATCTAGGATATTTGCTATTCAAGTTAGTGAGCCAGATAACTTTTAACAGGAATGATTAAGCATGTTAGAAATCATTGCACATAAGTATGTATGTTCTGGTAAATCTGTTGTCGAATAATTCCAGATAGTGCAAAGTGAACTAGAATCAAACAACCAAGCATAACTCAGAATATGTGGAATCATATTGCAAACCTACTAGAGTGAAATCAGGGAGGTGAAACTCCATCCGAAAATGTTAACTCAATGGAGTTCGAACTCCAATCAAATATATGACTTAATTGTTGACCTCTAAACAATGAGCCCAATAAACCTGACTCCAAAAATACATGGGATTTTCAATGGTGAATAAAATTTCAATCGCCAACCAATGAAGATAAATCATATGACTAACTCAAATTTTACATGTTCACCAATCAGCTAATTGAACACGATATATATTTTGATAAATCTGACTATTTGTCTGCCCTTACTTAACAACAAAAAGAATACACAAGCAATATGTTTTCTTTTTTGGATAATAATAATTACTGCATCTGTTCTAGTTTATGTGAACCTATTTCTTTTTTGGTCCATTCCAAGAAGAACAATTTAGCTTAAACTTACAATTCTAACCTTAATGAGAAGCTTTTATAACCACACAAATACTATGAGCCCTTTTTTGACTTGTTTAGGACCACAAATTCCAAAAGTCTTCATTTTTTCTTAAACATCGTGCCCACTCAAACAGGTTCACATGAATTAGAACGGAGGGAGTAATAAACAAGCAGATACAAGCACATAAGGTGATAAGTCAGTATTGAACATACAGAATGCGTCCAAGCTTCTCGTCAACAGTAATGGACTCTTCGGAGAGTACACTCAGCTGCTCTAAGGAATACGGATGCTCTGGATCTCTTATATCCCGCACGAAATGTATAAATTTTTCAAAATCAAGGATCACTTCAAATTCAGCCACAGTAAATTGGCAAACAATTAAACAAATACGAATATCCAAATTAAGATAGTCAATAAAAAGAAAACAGAAACCTAAATCAGCTTACTGCATCAAAATACCTGATTTCTCCTTTCTTCTTATACTCTTTGTAGAAAATTTCGAACTAACAACGTCGTCGTTTGAAATACTAGCAGTTACAAGAGGTTCATACTAAATTCACAGACATTTGAACTATGAGAATTCATCATTTAAATTTCATATAAAAAAAATATACTAAATGAAAAACTAGCTACTTAATATTTAGAAAATTCCAAACAAAATCGACGTAGTTTTAGGAATTGCAGGCACGAGGTCGGGGAAAAAGGATATCATAAATGTCGAGAGCATCAACGGGGTGATGATCTTCAGGGCGAGCGATCCTCTCCTTTTTGGCGTGAACCACTGGATTTGCATTTATCAGTCCCAAAGTCATCTCCTTTTCTCTCAAAAATACTCCTGAATATACTAGAAGGAAGCAGAGAGTTAATAGTTAAATACTCCATCGTCTAATTGCGTACAAAGTTCACGGACTCTTTGTCTCGCTAGTCGTCAAATATGCGATGCATTTTGTAGTCAAAAAGTTGTCCACTAGTGGCGGCACACGTCAGTAACACTCATGTCGCCTAATCCTTGTAAAGATTATTTTAGTTAATTAATTAATCGTCCACTATAGATAACTGTTTATATCTGTAGACAATAAATTGCGTCAAGAAAATAAAATCAAGACTGAAAAATATTGCGATAATCGTAGTATTTAGTTTTGAATATTTGAGCGTTACAATCTCTATGAATCCTCTGATTCTACTTTTCTAGTATAAATTCAAGGGCCTTTGAGCTTGATCTTGAATTAAAAATTGATTTATCCGTCGCGAACACTTTGATTGTTGCCACGAATTGTATCACGAACAAGTAGCCTTGATCTTGAACGCCTGGTATTTGATTTTGACTTCGTTCTCGATCATGAATACTTGAATTGTTCTTCGTTCTTGAGCTTGAACTTGATTTATTGAACTTGAACTTGATTGTTTGAAGCTTGAAACCTGTAGAGAAATTTGCGGCGCTTGATCCACGAGCTCTCTCTTGCTTCTTGTTATAACTTCTGGTGGTCTTTTCTGAGTTATGAGGACCCCTATTTATAGTTGTAGGAGGGAAGAGTTTTGATAAGAGCAAACTCTTTCCGACCAATCAAATTGAAGTGTGACATGGCCGCATTTGATTGGCCAGAACATGTCACTTGCACACGTGGCGCAGTTTCATTGGTCCTTTAATTTGACTTGGCATGCCGTGTCATTTTGACATGTGGCATGATCCTATTGGATCTTCCGTTTGACTTGGCGTGCCGCGTCATTTGCCATGTGGCACTGGGCCTCTAGGAAGATGGCATATTGGGCCTAATGAAGTGGGCTCGTCATTTGTAGCCCAACTAAATGGACTAGCCCAATGGATTAAGACTTATTTATTTAATCCATATATATTGGACTTTTATAATTAATTCAATTATATTAGCCCATAATATTTATTTGGACCAATATATCTTGAATTTAAAATATAGTCCAAATTATTTTATTGAATTTAAATTCAATAAATTTTGCATGCCTACAAATGCCCCCTACTTCAAGACTCGTTGAGGTGTAGACTTGTCAAAACCGAAAACGGGTAATGAAGTACTTGCGGTCTTTCAAACTTGGCTTCGGCCAGTTTAGAACACAAAAGATTGTCCATGCAATTTTGTTACGTGTACACGCCATCAATTATTTGAACAATATAATGATCATTTAATTTGAATAAGGCTAAGACAAAGCTACTGGAAGTTATGATTTTCATTAAGAAATCATAATTGTCTTACGTTGTAATGCCTTATGGGAAAGGAAATATTTCCCATTGTCATGATGTTACACTTTATTTTAGTTTAGCTTCTTACAAAATTCTGGTCCTTCTTGGACTCATTGTCGCCGACCAGATGTATCCTAATCCAAGTAATAACATGAAAGGCACGCTTGTTTTCAGATTTTGAACTCGTTCTTCTTTCTACTATCATTCTTCAATCCATACTATGAAAATACCTTTGAATCCAATTAGGAGTCAATGTATCAAGTACCACATCGAAATATGTTCTGTGCATACGCCTTCTTGGAATCTATATATAGTACATGATCTTCAATTGTGGTCATCAATCAACCACGCCGACAAGCTTCTTTGAATTCGTGCTTGACAGGTAAAAATTTCCTATTCTGCTTTCATGTAATTTCTTTCATCGTTTTTTTTTTNTATGTTCTGTGCATACGCCTTCTTGGAATCTATATATAGTACATGATCTTCAATTGTTGTCATCAATCAACCACGCCGACAAGCTTCTTTGAATTCGTGCTTGACAGGTAAAAATTTCCTATTCTGCTTTCATGTAATTTCTTTCATCATTTTTTTTGGTACTTTTTTTTTGTGTGTAGGTGAGATGATTTGTTTTTTGTTTAACGAGATGACTCATGCATGATGAAGACAATCTTAGGGTGTGAGGGGATGAACACTCATCCTTACCCGAATTGTCGGAGAGATTACTCTCAAAATGTCCCGACTATTGGAGAGATTACTCTCAAAATGACTCGACTATCGGAGAGATTACTCTCAAAATGTCCCGACTATTAGAGAGATTACTCTCAAAATGACCCGACTATCGGAGAGATTACTCTCAACATAACCCGACTATCGGAGAGATTACTCTCAATGTGACCGACTATCGGAGAGATTACTCTCAATGTGGCCCGACTATTGGAGAGATTACTCTCAAAGTGTCCCGACTATCGGAGAGATTACTCTCAATGTGACTGACTATCGGAGAGATTACTCTCAATGTGACCGACTATCGGAGAGATTACTCTCAATGTAGCCCGACTATCGGAGAAATTACTCTCAAAATGTTCCGACTATCAGAGAGATTACTCTCAATGTGACCCGACTACCGGAGGCCATTTTACTCTTTTAGACCTTTGTGCTCATTCTAATATTCTTGATTTGGACTTTGATGACCCTTTTTTTTTTTCTTTTTTCTTTTTTTTCGAGAGAGAGATGGAAAGTTTCAGAGACTATACCTCACCTTCCTCCAAAGTTAGANAGACCTTAGAGCACAAGTCAACTTCTAATCCTTTGTCCAAGATGTGGTCTCTCCAAGAGCCAATCCATCGCCACGTAAACATTGCTAGCACCTTTCCAAGCTTAGGACGTCGCATAATTCAATGCGAAGTACGTTGGGGAAGCACAACAACAATCGAGGGCGAGTATCGTCACATTCCAGGATATTGGGAATGGGCTGAAGATGTACTTGGTGGAAGTCAACAAACCCTGAGTACAGCAAAGATTTATGATGCTGTATATGCTTCACTTTTCACTTATGATCGAAACTCGAACATTTTACAAGCATTTTGCGAGGCTTGGTGCCCCAAGACGAACACGCTTCTTACATCAGCTGGGGAACTATCTATCTCTCTTTGGGACTTACATATCCTTGGAGGTCTGCCCATTGTGGGTTCTCCTTATGAAGAAGTGGTACCTGAGACAAGAGAACTTATCGGTTTGGACGAAAAACAGATGAGATTTATCCCTCGATCTTGCGAGTATTTATTTGCTGCCTTCCATTACCTTAAGGAAGGTACGGGTGCTAACCAAAAGGTCTCTTTTAACAAGTGGACAAAATTTTGGTATAAAAAGACTTTAATATATAAACCCGCCCCGTTGCGAAAGGAAAAGAAATCTGCGCGCCTAAAGTCGACACATAATCCTAACGGAGTTAGTCCCGAGACAACGAGGTGGTCGAGTGATCAAGAAGTTATATTCTCTAAGCTTAGGGTGAGGGCTGACAAGAAAGATTAAACTTACGTAGCATCATTCTTATCAATTTGGCTATGTGCCTTCGTGTTTCCCAAGGCAGAAAACTTCATTCGTCCCGAGACTTTTAAGATGGCAAGCATGATGGCAGGTGGGCGAAAGATTAGCCTTGCGATCCCAGTTTTGGCGAGTATTTATAATGGTTTGAATAAGATTTTGTGTTCTTCCCAACTTGATCAGGTCAAAGTTTGTTTCCCCATTCATTATGTTTACGGTTGGCTTGCACATTACTTCAAAACCCACTATCCATTTGCTAATGGTCCATCTGTCCCTTTGATGGTGGCATACTCAGGAGAGGGAGCTGCGAGGTACTTTGACGGGAAGGACGCGAGGAAACGCATCCACACCGGGAAGGATCTAGTTTGGACACCAACAATGTTAACCAATTCTCGTCCTTATTATTATGTGGATAACGATGCCCCTGAAGAGTTGGAGTCCAATTACTTCATGAGCTTACGTTTTAGTTACCTCCCTTTGAGGTATGGTAACTCATTTATCATTGAGCCTTATAGCCCACATCGGTTTGGTCGTCAATTTGGGTTTTACCGGAACGTCCCCGGTTATTTGGAGAATGATATTCGTAACGCCTCTCTAGATTAATGACTCAGATTTTGGAGGATTTGTACGCTATATCGGTCTATGTCACGCGCGGTTTTCCCCCCAACGGGCGCTCCTGTGGAGAAGCCTTTCTCCACCAATTATATGTCGTGGTGGGAGAAAGCGCATGGAAAGTTTCTCGAGAATAATTTACAAGCTTTGGTAGACAATGTTGGGCTAAAGTCTACTATTCCTTTAGGAGGTGAAGATCAAGGTGTTGGAAAGACGCTCCCGAAAGTTAAAGAGCCACGTACTCCAATCCCAAAAGTAGCTACACAACATAAGAAAAGGAAGCTTAAATCCTCCAAGCCGGCTTTGAAAGAGGTGGTGTGCACTTCAGCGGATTTAGAGAAGCACCCTTCAGTTCTTCCATTTAGCACGCAAGTTCCTCAAGAGTTCCAAGTGTTGATAGTCCCTCAAGAATGCCTACAGCTTGTAACAAGGAGGTAAAAACACAATCACCTTACCCTTTATTTTTTTATTTTTTTATTTTTATATATATTTTTTAACAAACGATGGTTCAAAAAAAAATATTTACTTTCTTTGCCTTTTCCTTATGCAGTTAAATGCCATTGGGCATCTGGTGGTATCCCCACATGAGCAGCCGCAAGTGAGTGATGAATCTATTGGAGG